>WOVY01006375.1:0-84920 GCA_013436015.1 Rhipicephalus annulatus | reverse complement strand
CATTTTCAAAACGATTCCGATGACATCAGGACAGACCACCTACAAATAATCACTAGTAATCGATCTAACTGCACTAAAAAAGAGTTTTCCCTGCATCAAGAGACGCAATAAAATTCTGCTTGTTCGTTTCTGTTTCATTCATGGAAAAAAGAACCGCCGCACGTCACTATGGGGAATGGCGCGAGTGGTTCAAAATTTAAACTTTCACATGGTTCACGGGACACGTGGTGTCATCTAGCGGGGGCACAGTTGAAACAAACAAACAAAAAACGACTGCAGTCTGAAGTCAATGGGGGGACATTGATCAATGGCGGTTGTTGCTTCTATGGCTCTCACTGCTTTCAGTCTGCTGATACTAAGGCCGTAAAGCCGAGCAACGTTGTGCATGGTAATAGTGACGTGAGTAGGTTCGATCGATCCGCTTCCCGAGGCGGGTAATTTGAAGCGCGCTAACCCGATGTGTACCACTAAAACGTGATTTCATTTCAAAATAGGCCCTTTCTTCGCACAAAAGTAACACTACGAAGTTTCTAGACCCTATTTGAACAATCACGGCTTACTTAATAGTTGCCTTAGTGTTCCTTTATTACTTTGAAGACATGTGTTACGTTTAGACACAAAAAGAATCCTAGAATTTTTTATGCAATCAAATTGCTTACATCCAAAAACTAATCAAATAAAGTATTAGGTCTTACAATTACGAACAGTTTAATTTGGAAACATATAGAAATAGTTTGAAGCACTGCGCTAAAAACTTTTTTGAAAAAAAGTTACGTCGTACGTCATCGACCGTAACGTTAACAGCATACAAAGCTCTCGTCAGACCAAAATTAGAATATGCGGATCTGACAGGCAGCCCCCACCAAAGTACTTGATCCGGAAATTAGATAGAGTGCAAAACTTGCCTTTGAGACTTATATATAGACTACATACTCGCGTTTTTTTTTGTGTGTCAGTTCTTCGCGACAGGGCCAAATTGAAAAAGAAAAAATACTGGCTCATCGCAGAACTAGATCTCGCTTTGAAATTTTTACATCAGCTGTACCACGGTCACTACGAAATACCACGTGCCCAGCCACGGTGGTCTAGTGGCTAAGGTACTCGGCTGCTAACCCGCAGGTCGCAGGATCGAATCCCCGGCTTGTGGCGGCTGCATTTGCTATGGAGGCGGAATGGTAGACCCGTGTACTCAGATTTGGATGCACGTTATAAGAACCCAAGGTGGTCGAAATTTGTGGAGCCCTCCGCTACGGCGTCTCTCATAACCATATGACGGTTTTGGGACGTTAAACCTCACACATCAATCAATCAATCAATCAAAATACAACGTGAAAACTACATAACTGAGCCCCCCGTGCGGTCTGGTCGTACAAACCACAACAAAACAATCAAGCAGCCGTTTAGTAATCTTGATATACATCAGTATTTTCTTTTAATACCTGTGCTATATCGCAATGGAATAAATTACCCGAAAGTGGTAGTAAAAACAAACGCAGCTGAATCATTTGTTGTGTTCTTTAAATAACCTTTCGTTTGATATGTAACGTTGTGTATGCTTAACAGCTCTGTTGCAGTTGATTCTGGCGTTCACGTTTTATGCATAGCGTCCATCTAATGTGTTGAAATATTGTACGTGCATGTTTTATCACTTATAACGCTGCGTTTTTTGTTATTGCAAAGCATAATTATTTGTTCATTTTCTTTTGCTTGATAATTGTGGTTACTGCTTAAGTCATCGTTAGTTCCAAGCTTTATTGTGAGTATTTTTTATTGATATTCCCGCTCCTGTTTGGGCCCGTGTAGGGCCTGCAGAATTTGTAATTAATAATAATAATATTATATTAATAGCGCTGAGCTTCCAATTGTTATCCTGCAAGAAATTGTTGGAACATCGTCGCTCTGCGTGCTCTCTTCGGCCTCCTCCTTTTGGTTGCGCTGATTTGCACTCTCGACTGTGTACCGACACGCCCCATCCTTCAGTTCCTTTTTCGAAATTTTTAATGTTATTACCGCTTGCTCTAACGACTCCAGCAAAAGAGAAATCATTACTTACGATTAAATTGGTTGCCTCGGCGTTAGCTTTGACGCAACTTCTCACGTTCGACGTCCTCGGTGAGGCCTTGCTGGAGTCCGACATGACGCCCGGCGATGAATTCACTTCTTCTTCTATACCAGGCCACGAAACAAGCTGCTCACGTGCAGAGTTTTTTCCTCTTCACGGAAGGGCGCAAGAAAGCACGTGAGGTTTTCTGGTTACTGGTTGGCCTTTCACTCACTACTCCAGTATATTGGTTATGGTGGAAGCTGTAGTAGTGAAGGAGCGACGGAAATCACCGACAATTTCTCGCTAGCGTAATGTTTTGCTTCTTTACAACGGCATAGTTACAGTATGAAAGTGCATCCATTTTTTTAGTTACTTGTTTCTTTCTTATGATGACACCACAACTACACTATATTGCT
This sequence comes from Rhipicephalus annulatus, assembly GCA_013436015.1. Taxonomy (NCBI): domain Eukaryota; kingdom Metazoa; phylum Arthropoda; class Arachnida; order Ixodida; family Ixodidae; genus Rhipicephalus; species Rhipicephalus annulatus. Next base: position 82,460 of record WOVY01006375.1, on the reverse strand, counting down.
TTGTTTCGTGACCTGGTGTAGGGGTTGAAAACCTGCGGCACGGGCGCGTTGTCGGTACTCCCTTTTTACCTTTTTCTCTCGACACTGAAGACCCCTGTGGCCAGTTTCTATCTCAAAAGAGGTGAATTAGGGACACAGAATTATCACTTCCAGTTTACATTCCCACTCGTGTTTTTAAATTGCAACCTTAGCACACTCGTGCTGAAAAGAAGCAATTTTCCTTGCAGTTTTGTACGTTTGTCAATTGGCCAATTTTTTTGTCATTGCCTGTAAAGCCACCCACCCTGTGTCGGTTGGCCACCCGGATCCTGCAAAATTGCCTTCATGCAACTCGGCCTTTCGCCACAAAAGTTCTGAACACCTAGCCTAGGGGAAAGTATCTCAAAATCTACGAAGGATGTTGGCCACACTGTCGATTGCAACGTCAAATGAATGAAAAGTATGAAACTGAAAAAGAAAAAGATCATTTATTAGAAAAAAGTATCAGCTAAGGTAATCATCTATGCTATGAAAAAATAAAAAAGAATGACGAGAAAGAAGCGTGATCAAAATAAAGAGTTCTGACATAATTTCTGACACGTGACATTTCTGAGAAGTTACATTTTCTGAGAAGTGCAACCAGGTAGAAGCTGGTAGCACCCCAGCTTCTACGGTCGTAGAAGAACCAGTGTCACACGCAGGTCAAAGGCGCCACGCCAGCTTCGAAGCCTGGCCGTTTGAAGCTTGCTCTCGGGGTGTGGCCAAGAATTAAGTAGCTGTTGTTGGTTAATTGATCTATCATCGTTTCTTATACTGCAATAGTGTTTGATCAGTGTTTTTTTTGCAGTTCAAACAAGACAAGATGCCCTTATCTTCGCCAGGGCCAGGGACTTTTCGTTGGTCTGCTTCTACGGATCCAAAGGAGGTGCCAGTGGATCTTTTCTTGCGCAGCGGAATATGATCGGTTCCAGTGGCTTTAGTCCCGAACGATGACGGCATCATTCGGATGAAAAACCCGAAGATCATTCAGGTAGAATTACGGTCAGTGACGGCCCAATACCAGTCCACAACGGAGGTCCGCCAGTTCGGCAGAGGAGGCATACTGTGCTTTTCACCAGACCAGTCCTATGTCCTAGATCTACTAAAGTGCTCAACGTTTGCATCCCAGCCGGTGAGCGCGTTCATACCTTCTCATTTACCAAGTACCCGAGGTCTAGTGCGTGGCGTCGATGCCAACATGCCACCCTGCGAAGTACTAGAGCTGTTTTCGCCAGCAGGTGCTATTTTAGTCTATCGGTGTGGACGGGTGGTTGATAAGAACAAAATACCAACTGAGTCTGTAATTGTGACCTTTGCGGGATCAGTCCGACCATCAGAAATTAAGGCTTGGCCTTTAAATTACAGAGTAGAGCCGCTCTCTCCTCGTCCGCTCCAATGCATAAAGTGCTGGCGTTATGGTCACACAATGAAAGGTTGTAGGTCAGCGGTCAGGTGTAAGGTATGCGGGGAAGGTCACAATTCTAGCGACTGTCAGAGTGATAAAGAAAAGTGTTGCCTATGTAGCGAAGCTCATGCGGCCGATAGCTCTAGTTGTTCGGCAAAGGTACGTGAACTTCAAATTCTAGAGATAGTAGAACGAAGACGGTGTTCACGGAAGGAAGCAACACTTGAAATACAAGCATGAACACAAGGCTACGCCGGTGTTACAGCTCGTAATATGCCAACAATGGAAGCTCTCTCTGTCCCTATTGCGGCAGCAATTGAGAAGGCAGTGGAGAAGGCAATGGAGCGCATCGCTGGAAATCTTTGTGAGTCCTTGGCCCAGGTTCTATCGAACCAGATGGCTCAAATGTTGGGTACAGCGGAAAACAACCTCAGTGCACCTCGTAACATTAGTGACTTCTCGGAGTTTGCAAAGGAGTATGACTCGCTACGCCACAGCAGACTACGGAAGCTCTTCACATTCGTGACTCCCCTGATATTTTCAAAGAAGTATGGCTCCGATACGCCACAGCAACCTACGGTAGCTGCAGATTCAGTAGAGGAAGGTAGCGTATCTGAAAGCGAGCTTACCAGGAAAGCGGAGGACTCAGACGAAATGGAGATGGATCCCAGATTGCTAAAGCGCTCGAGACTTCTTTATACAAAAAAGGCATCGCACCTGTCAATTCCAAAACCAAAAATACCAGAGGAACACCCTGTCTAAAGGTGACTTTCTTAAAGAAAATATTCTAAACAAGGCCATCGCTGAGGCTATTTTAGAGCAAAAATAGGGTCACTTAAAATCCTTCATTGGAATTGCCGATCGATTCACTCTGCAGCAACTGATCTAATATATTTGGCATCGAAATTTTCCCCAGATATTATTGCACTACAAGAAACTTGGCTTTCAATGCATCAGTCTTTTCAATTAAATAGACTCAGATCTTTCCGTCTAGACCGTCCACCGAAAGGGGGAGGTTTGGCATTTTTATTAATAATAGAATAATTCTCAAAGCGAAAATTGCGTATAAGCTCATGTCACCTGACAGCGAAATTCTCGCCTTAGAAATCACCTTACAAGGCTGCATGCCTTTTTTGGTGGTGAATGCATACTTTCCTAAAGGTGTAATAGATACTCGATGTTTAGACGCTGCAATACTTCTAGTTATCAAAATAAAATTCTAATCGGTGATTTTAATTCTCATCCTACGTGCTAGGGTTTCCGAACTGATCATTGCGGTAAGAGATTGTGGGAGTGGACAGCGGACAATAACTTGTGTTGCCTGAATTCAAGAACACCCACTTACATTAGTGATAGGTCTCGTTCAGCCTTAGATTTAAGCTTTGTGAGTTCATCACTCACTAGTTTGTTGTGGAGTGCGTGTGATTGTGCAACTAACAGCGATCATTTGCCTATAATATTCGAGATTGCTTGCCAAGTTATAATGTCCGGCTCTCAGACTCGAGTGTTTATTAATTATACCAAATTTAGGAAAGATTTAGAATCTGCTTTGGCAACTCATTCTGAAGAGCAAGAAGATACAAAAGCCATATGACTAAGTGTACTGATCAAAAGAACATATAAAAATGCAGAATTTGTTGTGAAATCCGCAAAGAGCACAACCCACAGTCCGTGGTAGAACTCGGACTGTGCCCGGGATTTCCGACGAAGAAAGGCAGCTTGGAAAAAACTTATGTATAACCAGTGCCCTCAAAACTGGTCTGATTACAAGTATCACGCTGCAATTTTTAAACGCACAGTCTCTTTAGCTAAGGAACAATAAGATAGAAAACATTATGATCACCTTTCAAAAGCTGGTAACAAAAAGGCGCTGTTCAGGTTCATGAGATCACGTAAAATGATGCCATCTCAAAATAATATAGGGTTTGAGATTATGTCCTTGGAAGAAACAAAGAAATCCTAAAAATCATGGCTAAAGGCCTGGAGTGTAGATTTACATCAACTAAGCCTTACGATCCACAAAAACCGGCGTTAACGATTGAAGTTACTGAAGTTACAGAAGAAGAGTTAGCACAAGTGATACAAGGTTTGCCCTCATCAGCGCCTGGTCCGGATGGAATCATAGCTGCTATGATAAAAATATTATTCAAATTATCACCATGTGACCTACTAAGCACGGTAAATTATTCGGTAAAGTGTGCCTAGATTCCGTATGAGTAGAAATTAGCTAAAATAGTGCCGATACAAAAAAGACAAGGATTCGGATATGTCATAGAAAACATTCGACCCATTTCTCTAACATCTAATGTAGTGAAGCTCATCAAAAAGTGCTCCAGAAAAGAATTCTATTATGGACGGAGAAAAAATTCGATATTAAATCCAAATCAAATTGGCTTCAGAACATATTGTTCAATCTGGTGTGCACACGCAGATTTAGAAAGCCGCATTCAGCTTGCTCGCAAAAAAAGACAACATGCGGCACTAGTGACATTGGATATAGCTAAGGCATACGATAGTGTAGAACATTCAGTTTTATTAGACATATTAGAGAGCCACAATCTCCCAAAATATATAATGGCGTGGGTGAGGGAATTTTTGAGAGGAAGAGAGCTCTATTGTTTTAAGGATGGTTGCGCATCGTCAAAGTGCAAACAAACGCGGGGTGATCCCAAGGCTCTGTATTATCGCCACTTCTATTCAACATCTTAATGAGCACTATACCACATTGCCAGGACGTGAAGATGTTCGTATATGCTGATGATATTGCATTTTTACGGCACATATTGACATATATTCTTTATATCAAAATCTACAGAGATATGTCAATATGCTGGAGAGATGGCTATATGCAGTCTGCATGACCTTAAATGTGAATAAGAGTGCAGTATTGATATTCCCGTTATCCGATCCCATCTCAATTTCAATATGTTATAAAGAAGAGCCCATTCTGCAGGTGGAATCTCTTAAATATTTGGGAGTAATTTATAATTCCAACCTAAGCTGGATTCCCCACATAGAAAGCATGGCTTCTAAAGCACAGCGCGCCTTAGGAATTTTTCGTAGACTGAGCAGCAGCCGATATGGTCTACGCAGAAGCACAATGGTGATGATATATAAAATGTATATGCGACCAATCCTAGAATTTGGGTGCGTAGTGTTCTCAGGTGGACCTGCTTATAAAATAAAGCCTCTGGTTATGCTGGAACGAGAGGCCTTGAGATTGTGTCCAGGACTTCCTAGGTTTGTAACAAACAATGTTTTGTATCAGGAAGCAAGATTCCCTACATTGCCTTGCTGTTTTCGTATCCTAACGGTTCAGACGTTTCTGAAATTTTATAGCTATGCGCCAAGACGATCTGAATATGATTTTATAAATGACCCAGACACCTTTTTTCTAGCCCATTGACCACGGTTTCGAACACCTCAAATTGATTTTGTTCAGAAGCAACTAGATAGGATAAATGTAAAAATTCGAGATGTGATTGCGGCGCAGGTTACAAATCAAATTCTCAAGATAGAATTCGCTGAGATTTTTTCTCTAGGCCCAAATTACAATCCTATTTAGTCTTAAATAGCCAACTGCAGGATTATCTTGCCCACGCAGAAACGAATAATATTATAGCTACAGGTGCTTCAGTAATGGATGAAAAGACAGGTGTACGTATATACACCCATTCGCTTGACTGGTCTTTTTCATTAAGATTACCAAATTTCACCCCAGTTTTTGAAGCTGAACTATTGGCAATAGTTCTAGCGCTGCGAAAACTACCTTTGAATGCTGCTAACGCGATCATCATCACGGATTCTCTGTCAGTATGTATGTCGATTACGGCGTCAACAAAATTGATGGCCTTAAAGACGCTCCTTATGCTAGTTCCTCCTCAGCTGCAGCTACTGAAATTAGAATGGGTACCCGGTCATTGTGGCTTAAAAGTAAATGAAATCGCCGACTCTCTAGCACGAACAGCAGTGGAAGGGCCAGTACTATCAGTCCTTCCCGAAGTGGCCACTATAACAGCGACAAGATACAGAGAACTTGCGCTTAGTGCAGACGCCATGGAAGCAATATTGTCAACACCAGAATTTACTCATTTAAGATTTCCATGGAAAATTCATTGGTGTCCTACAAGACAGTTGGAAACCATAATAACTAGATTTCGATGTCGTGTCCCCCCGTTAAATTTCTGTTCACATAGGGCTGGTCTGGCGATATCACCACTATGCAACTTTTGCTCAGAATCGGAAACAATAGAGCACTATTTTTGTCATGTCGCCTATACAAATTGCTCAGGAAAAAAACTCTTAGTCATCGCATTCGCTAGCCTAGGGCTGAATTTCGCTATAGAAAACATACTTTCCTTCGGTGCTTACGATCTGGGCTTCAGCCACGAGAACGTTTTCTATGCAGTTTGCAAGTACCTGAACGAAAGTAAAAGAATTAAGCTTTTAATTGCGTGATCATTATTTGTGCAAAAAAAATCCAACATACACAAGAGCATTGTTTAACCATGCTGATTCCTATTCAATGTAATGAATGTTTGTCTTATCTGAACGAGTGACAAACAACAATTGCACCCCTTTCAATCTGCCTAGGGTGTCTTTTCTTGTTCTTTCTTTTTTTCTGGTGAGTGGTTTCGATATTGAACAAAAAAATCTTACTGAATTAGGTGATTAATTCTTGGCAGATCCCCCTGAGTGGGTACGAGCCACGGCTGTGGAATCATCATCATCATCATCATCATAAAGAGTGTCAATGTCAATATTTGGACTGTTGCTGTTGTGGATTCTTCAACATGATCATCATAAAAAGCGGATCAGCATATGCGTACGAAATAAGGGGAATAGGTCGCTGTGTGGGTGCAAATATTATCAGAAGTATGTTTGATGTATCTCTTATGAAGTCTAAGAAAGCAATATCCTAAATTTCTTAGGCGCTAAGTAATTCACATGAAATGACTTGTAAATTAAAGTTTTCCTTTCCTATTGCGGCCGATTATAGAAGAATTACTCTATAAAATTTATTTTAAAAGTTCGTCCATGATCAACTCTTAGTGGCAAAAAAATGTCATCATGAAGGTTTTGTTTTGTTTTGTTTCCCTGGGAGGCTGGCTCATACCCACTCAGGGGGATTGGCCAAGAAAGTGTAGTGCAGTTTTTCTGTAATCATTTTACCAATGTTTAATGAATTGGTATTATAATGAGAATATTGTAAAAATAAAAACAACATAAAAAGAGCAAACGAAAAAAAATCAAGTTGAGCAATTTTGAGATTTGAGGTGTTATGATTAGCACTCAGCTGCGTTTACTTCACTCTGACAAGGACACTTCATCCTCGTTAGGCGACTATCACAAGGTTGTCAGCTTCATTGTCTAAAATGTTCACTTGACTCATAGTGGTTATTACTCTAAATTGAGAAGTTCCTCTTGTCAATTATTCCATAATTTTCAATAGCCATAATTATATAATTTCTCAAGAGTCATACAATTCACATTATTATTTTTTTAAATTTGACAAATTTTGGTCACTTCCACTGCATGATTGTGAGCCAGTCACGTAATACATCAGTATCATCATCATTAACGACCACTAAAGCACGACTAAGTAGAAGAAAGAAATAAAGGTTATTTATACATTCATAATCAGTTTCCCACAATTCACGTATGATGAAAAAAGGGGTTCCTAAAGTAATGGTGCAAATGTAGAAAAAGAAAAGTTTAGATGCGCTTACGAGGGCTGGGTAGAATGTGCACAAAGCGCAAAGATGTTTTAAGAATCACAACAGTCATTCTAACCCCCAAGAGGAAGGTATATACAGTGGCATCTTGCTGGTACTTCCCTAAGAAGCAGATACCTGGAGGCTTACCAAATATGGGTAACCGTCTGAGTTTCCAAATAAGGAAAACACACGGAGGGGAGAAAGAAAGTTAGGCAGACCGATAAGATTCCAACACCATCTAAGGTGTCGGGAAATGAGATCAGACTTCTGGTTAGACTTTTCACAGGTATAATGTGGCAGGAGAAAACACAAGACCGGGTTGATTTGTGGAACACGAGAGATTCATTTGGCCTGCAGTGAGCAGAGTCAGGCTCATAATAATTATAATAATGGTGATGATAGAATGTAGTCACAGTGTATTTTATGCATTTACCTAAGCAATTAGAAGTCAATATCCACCTTTTCTTGTTTTCCATCTGACTCAATTGCGTTGATTCAATTCCATTGTACCGACAGCTTTCCGTACTTAACGAAGTTTTGAAGGCCCCTCCAGGATTGAAGCAACTCTCAACACTTGACGTGGTTATGCAGCATTGCCTGCTATATCTGCCAATGTTTTACTAATCAACTGTGTCGCGGATGACAGCTGCTCGCAGTATCCCGTTGTGGTACGGTACGCCACGATGACGCCGTAGCAGCCTCTCGATGACGTCAAAATGACATTACAAATTGCGCTGACCTGTAACGCAAATGGGACGTCATAAAGTTATGACTTTTCGCATCAGCTTTTGTAGACGCCCACGTTACGCTGAGTAATCAAATATCTCGATGGAAGCCAATCGTAGAACTTGTCACAATTGCAGGAGCTTGCTCGGCAAGCTTCTTATATTCACATCTTGTCCAGCGGTGCTGTACGCGTGTACACCAGTGTTGCCAATGGACGTTTCTCTGGTCGCTTCTCACGGCATCCTATTTCTTGATTCCAACAGCGCTCACTAAAAGGCGTACCACCAACAAAAGCGTCGAGGATTACATACATTTAATAAAAAAAAGCGTCGAGGAAATGAGATCAGACTTAAGGTCAGACCGGTCAGTCGCGACCTTCCTGAGTGCAGTGCGTGCGAGTCCTTTCCATACCCCCTCCCCCCCTTTCTTTCAGTCGAAGCATCCCTTGCTGGGGCCGGTGCGAGATTTCTCGTTTGCTTCGTGAACTATAAAAAAATCACAGCACATCCACGGAGTCAATGATGATAAGTGGGGAGAAGCGTCCATCCGTCCATTGATGCGTCTGTGCTAGTGTCCGCCCGCCCATGTGTTCGTCTGTCCGCCCATCCGTGCTTCTGTCCGTTCGTTCGTTCTTGCTTCCGTCAATTTGTTCATCCATGCATTCGTCAGTTCATCCGTGCTTTTGTCCGTGTGCTCGTCCATGCATCCGTCCATGCGCCCTTGCCTCTGACCCTGTGTCCATCTGTCAGTGCGTCCGAATGGACACACGGACGAACGAACGGAAGCATGGTCGGACGGACAGATGGACGGACTCACTAAAGACGCATTGATGAACGGAAGCATGGATGGACAGAAGCACGGGTGAACGTACGGATGGGCGGAAGCACGGACGCACGCACGCATGGGAGGATGGACACACAGATGGGTGGGCGGAAGCATGCATTAAAAGAAAGATGGATGAACACCCGGACGCACGGAAAGAAGCACGCACCTACAGATGATTGGAAGCATGAGCGGATAGATGGCAGCAAGGATGGATGGACCGTTGGACACACGGATGGACGGCTGCACCCTTCGCCCCACTCATCATCATTCACTCCATAGATATGCTGTGAGAACCACTAACGCCATCCTGCTATAGAATATTATACTAAGGACATATACACACAACGCCACTTAAGTATGAGCGACGAAGACAAGGTGGCACAGTGGAGTGCTCGGAAAGCGGTTGCAGTGCGTGCTCGCCGTCAAGATCCGCAGGTGAGGGCCCGTGGAGCTGAAGTTTCACGGAAGCGCCGGCAAGAAGATCCTGAGCGGAGAGCCCACAAAGCGACGGTGAAACGCGCACAAAGTGTTTTTCATGTCTTTACATGACGATTAACCGGGTAAGACTTACGGAGGATTCGCGGTTTACCTATGTATCTCCACAGCTTCGTCCACTCATCATTCACGCCGTGGGTATGGTGCTATTTTTTCGCAGTAAGATGCTGTGTGTTCATTGAAAAACATTACGCTGCATGAATGTTTTCAATCGATTCATTGCGAGCCACAAAACCACTATCTTGAAGCGGCGCGACGCCATTTTGCGAAGTGGTTAGCTCTAAATCCTTTTCGCTCGCCCCGCGTAGCCTTCGTGGGTCCAATCGCTTGCTGGCGAACCACGGCATCCGATTAGGGCGGGTTCCATACAATAATAAAGGACAGAAAGGAGCAGCTGTAAGCGGTCCTTCACAAAACTCATGTACAGGTCATTTTTGAACGAGATACAGCGCAAGGAATACAACAACATGTCGATACCGATCGCCCGAACCGACTCAAAGGTGTGTGCGGATGACGCTGAATACCGAGGTCCTGATTACCATTCCCGAGTGTCGTTTGGTTCGAAACTCACTGCGAGCATCGGCAATGCGGCCAGAACGATGGTTTCAGAGACACTTTTGTGGAAAAAAATGCGCTTCTCTAAAAAAATTAAAAATTTGGTGGCGAGATACGTAATTCAACTACTTTCGAGATTTTTGTACATTGAGCGCACCGAAGTAAAAAAAAAACTGCGTTTTTTATCAAAAATAACAAATAATATAGTATCTTCTTAGTTACTTTTTTACGCATTAAAACGCTTTATAAAAAAAGTATGGCAGAGCGCACAAAATGTCTGTATTCCGAATAAATATTGCTCCCAAAAACTTAGTGAAACTTGGTACGTAATACCTTGATGCTTGCGCTTTTTTTAAGCAACTCTCATTGTGTCATCGAGTTTCCGTTTTAAATCACAATAGTGACGGAACTTGAGGTTTACCGATAACGCCTAAGCACTCATTATTATACTTTTCTAAAAAAGACTCAGTTTATTTTTTAAAATTTTGTGGGCTCATCTACCCTTTTGCATAAAAACATTGCATTATTTTTGTTGCTTACGAGTTTTTGGGCGTCGCATGTGACCAAGTCAGCGTTGCGGTCGCGCCGTTCGTTGGGGACTGAAACTTGGAGATAAGTATTTCAACACACTTCTACGCAATTTAACTAGAAATCAGCCACCACAAAAAATGCGTATTTAGTTTCCATAGTACAGCAAACTTACTTAGGTAAAAACTCGCTATAGAATCTCACAGTGCCACAAGAAAATATAAAAGATGAGTATGCGACAAGAGAAAGCAAGTGAAAATTTTTACTTTTCATTTATTGTTCCTCAAGGCCGTAGCAACGGGATGGACATCTCCTAATCGCTGCCAGTAAAGGTTTTAGACGTCAGTGATTATACTGGCAGCCCCAAATATACGGTGCCTGCGCACGAGGGTAGTTCATCAACATTATGGGCTAGGATCCGAGGCAGCTAGTAGCTCCTTCCTAGTCTCTGTGCGCTCTCTCGTACGACACAAAAGTACTACTGGAAAAACAATTCAAGACGCGCTTTGCTTTGCGCGCAATAGATGAAGGCCGAAAGATTTTAGAGCTTTTCATCATGGTTGTGTTGAAACGAGAGACACGTGGCTGTGACCGCAAAACTGGAACGTTTGCTCAAAAATTGGGAGTCTCCCATGAAAACCGGAGAATCAGCAGGCGTGCATGTCCCCAACAATCGTCCGGATTGACGTTGTGATGCCTGGCGCCTTCGCCGATCCCGAGCGCTTCCTATTTCGGTCGTTGTGCGTCTTTCTTCCGACGTCCGATTGCGAGAAGATGGCTTGCATCGACATGACAAGCACGTGTGAACACAGATGGCGCTGCCGCGAGCGCTGCAGCACGTTTACGCGTTGACAAAAAGGAATGAACGTGACGGCAGCGCCGTCTGTAATACAAACGGGAATACACAGGAAAGGCACATTTAAGGCCTCTAAGATTTACGCGCACACCACTCTTGGCTTCCCGCAGCTGTGTGTGATTGCATAGTCCGTGACAGTGGCGGCAGCACCTGTTCGTTCTTGTCCGCTAGCGTACGTTCGTGTGAAACGGCACGGGGCTAAAGTCAGTTCGCAAGGACCGTACTCTATTACACTGCAGGCTAATGGACCTTGTCCGGAACTGCAGAAAGATTTTCGGTAGGCCGAATTTTGCACAAGCCGTGATCGTATCACGCCTGTTTTAAGCTACGTATATATAAACACAAATGCCTCACCATCGATGCATCAATTTATTGTGTCATGCATGTCATATAGAGTATGTTCGGGCCATTTACAAAAATTACGTTTTCTCTTGCGATGTATTCTGAAAATGCTATCGCGTCACGGTGCCGTGGGTCTCACCAAACTTTAATCAACAGGAATCTGTAAATAAAAAACTCCAACATGGTATAAACACGAAAATGAATAACATGTTAACAACGCATTCGCTTTGAAGTATTTCTCGTCAAGAAGCACATACATTCTCTGTCCGATGGTGTAGATCTAGATTTAAAGTGTTCCCACTCAAAAACACCAGTAAGTATTTGCCAGTGCAACCTGCTAAATAATAACAACAAGGCTGTCCGTGCCACACAGGTAAGAGGGTGGTGCCATGCAACTGGATACTAGATGAGCAGCATGGTATTGGCCGCTATCACCAAATTCACGCACAAGATGATCTTGAGCAGCAGTCCCAGCCAGTACTGTGAAGTAAATACGTAATGCGGTGATCAGAGATGAATTGATTTGAGGAAGATAAATCTCTAATTGCGTCGCTATTGTTGCGATTCCAAGGCCACGTGTTCACAAAACCACTATTGAAGGAAGCCTTTCGATATAGACGGGCTTTCGCACAGTCACTGAAAACAGTTATGATAATAAGGTTAAACTGAGGGTGGTCATGGCCACATACAGATGTCCCATAACAAATAGGTGGGAGAAGTCTGCTTAACATGAAGCCCATGAGGTTTGAATAAGTGTGGTGAGTTTTCTGAACATAAGGCCCATGAGGTCCGACTAAGTGTGATAAGTTTGCTAAACATGAATCCCATACTAATGTCTCACTTAACTTAAGCATTAACTTGACTGTTTCAACGTACTTTCTTAGCTCACGTGGGGCAGCTGATAGTGGGCGATTGCTAGAAATGAGACAAAACCTTATCAACCATGAATGCGCGGGAAAATAGTGCTGTCAACAAAGTCCTCCTACTCGATTCATATTTTTATGTTAAATTCGCCTGCGAGAAGGAAGCAATCAGTCGTGATGCGGGATCTGTCATTAGTAAAGGATAAAGTACGAGCAGTCGTTACCAAAAACAAAAGCGTTGAGAGTACAGCGCCTTCAGCACAGCGAGCTATGCTAACACGCTCATATGCTCACATCTACGTAAATAAAATAATTACGCCAGCTACTGTTAAAGGAAATCGCATGTAGATGCGAAGCTGCGTGAGCTAACGCGTATGCTACGCGGCGCCAGTAACGCTGGCGCTCATAGCGGCGTTGCGCGGGAGAGAAGTCTGGGGAGGCGAAAGGCAAGCAGCAATGGGCCGGTATTTCCTTCTCGGACATGCCAATCGCTGCTAATAGGCAATGAGACACAGAAGGTTCCGATTGGACACAAAGGCCCGCTGTCCTCTTTTAGTTAACGTGCATGCTGCGAATTTTTATTGTACAACAACGCACACGAGATGTCTCCCACCGGCACCACCTTGGAGGTCAAGTTCCAGTTCCTGTATGTACGAGTGGCCAGTGAACGGTTGTGCAGAGCGAACAGTATGAAACTCGCTAACAGACTTTGCCTGCGTCAGCGTTGCGATGCGAGAGAGGTGGAGCATAGGAGCGCGGGAGGGGACGCGCAACCACAATAGAGCATTAACGCCACGGAAAGGGTACCCCGAAGAGAGAGAGGGGAGGAAGCGTAGGCTAGCAGACGCTGCTTGCGTCGGCGTTGCGAGGGGAGAGTGGGAGGGAGTGTAAAAAATTGAGAGGGGGGCGCGCGTGTGCAGTAAGCGTGGTCATGCCGTACGCCGGATTCAACTCGACCATAAGATACTTCCCATCTAATATGCGACTAATCGCGAAGCACTGTCGGCAGAAATTTAGGAACACGTATGTTTTCCAATTAGTCATGTCAACTATTAGCCATTCGTGCAATGATACACATCTATGTGAACTACCCAGCGCTAGGAGCATGACTTGATAAGACAACTTCGACCAGCGACTATAGAAGTTGCGCCCCTCTGGGATGGAAAATACGAGCATACTATCTGCTTGACGGGAAAGAACATCTGCACTGTTAGGTTAATATACTGTTAGAGAGTGCCATTTAGACGAAACAGATTTGCCCTTTTCAGGACATGTTTTACAGATACACGAGTCTGTATTTTTGGAATACCCATTATCAAGATCTCCTTTTGCCAGCGAAGAATTTCACTGCCAGAAAACAGAAAAACACGTAGAAATGAGATTGTATGCGGTGCTCTGCCCTCTTGATCATCTGTCTTAGCCGCTATGTAATGGCGTACAAGAAACACAAATTAAACCAATCAAGTATGATAAATCCTTCGATTTCCATTTCAGCATTTCGATAAGCAGTACCACCATATAAGCAGATTTTATTTATACGCAAAAAAACAACAACTGTACGTTCCATTTGCTTTCTCTCTTCCAAAAACTCTATCTATTCCTATCATGTGTTCTTCCTATGGACATTTGGTCATGTACTTTCAGCAAAATAACCGGGAGCAGCTTGCTCTATAGCGGCGCAAGGCTGGACACACACAGTAGAGCTGATTCACACCTAAACCTTGTCCTCACCTTTCGAGGTTTTGCTAAGCTTCTGCTAAGTTTTTCGAGGTTATACTAGGTTTTGGTGATTATTGCGTGGTTAGGCTAGGTGTTGTAGGGGATTGCTAACATTTTCTAAATATTTCAAGGTGATGCCGAATTTCCTCAGTTTTGCGAGGTTACGGAAAGTTATGATAAGTATTGCGCGGTTGTACTAAGGATGGCCAATTTATGAATTACTCTCTGCAAATCATCGCTGCCTCAAATGTAGATAGAGGTGTTATCTCAAGCGCAAGCTAGAGATCTCATGTACTCACCAGTTCTGCGCTTCGAATTGGGGCGTACAGATGTAGGAACACGAGCGGTGTGCTCGTGTAGGGCACCAGCATGACGCAGCGAGACTGCATCACCACGGGCAACGCAAAGTATAACGGGTGCAGCTTGAATCGTTCCGACTGTGCCGCGTTGGATAAAAGACACGACAGAGCTTTATTATTTCATCCACCACCCCTCCCGCACCTTTCTGCGCACGTCCATGCGTGTCAGTATCAGTCTGTCCTGCCCCACCTGCCCCGCTCCTATCAGCGACTCCAGAACAGTCTTAATATACACAGTGTAGGTTTTAATATCAATAATTCGGGCCTAATGTCCCAACACCACTATATGATTATGAAAGATGCCATGAGAGATGCCACCAGGGGTTCATTCACGTGTATCTACACCTAGGCACACTGGCCTCAAGCCATCTTGCCTCCATTGAGAAGTGATGCAAGTTTCCCAAGAGAAAATTCCACAGGTGACACCCCCCCCTGCACCCTCTTTTTTCTTATTTTCGCACAGATCGACAGCAGTGCTGTATATTTTGCTGTTACACCATACGTTATAGTCAGCGCAACGGGAGCGGTAATAATGTGACTCCTACTGTCCTCCTACTCAGTGCCTCAGTGACTCCTACTGAGGGCACGTTATAGAACACCAGATGGTGTAAATATCTGGAGCCCTCCAGTAAGTTGTTTCTCCTAATCATATGTCGAGTTTTTTGGACGTTAAACCCCAGGTAATATTCCTTTAAGCAGTGGAGTGATACTTCTCCAGATCGGGGGCGTTGCCACACGCATTATTTTGATGTATTCATATTTCACCCACGAATACTGTTCGTGGCGCACAGCTCACCATGCCGCTACTTTCAGCAGTTTTGTGATTGTTTAAGATCATTCCGTTAGAATAGCACAGGACGTGAGCAATCGTGTTTAATCTGAATCTAACAAGGTGATCAGCGATAAGGTGCGATTGTTCAAGGACGTATGTATGAATGGCAACGCGTCTTACTGTGGAAGAGATTATCAATTTTCGACGGTCTGTTTGCCGCTATCAATGCACTGCGCGTATTGCTTTTGTCTTGAACACTTCGACTGGAGCATTCGTCAACGTCATGACCACGTGACGATACCATGCATACAATAACTAAAGGTTTACCTATCCTGCCCACTATATAGTCTAAGGAGTGATGTCAGAATATCTGACGAAACTTGTCAGGACGTTATGTCCAAACTTAAAGTTTCATGCCACTGGTCCAATAACTTTAGCGCCCTATCAAATTTCCTTTAGGGTGATCGGTTTTCAGTTTCCGACTTAAATTTAAGTATGGCAACATGAGGCTGTTTGAATCAAGCAAAACGTTCTTTACGTCACGAAAATAAGCCGATTTGATTGTTTGGCGAGTCTACGCTGATTCTGTCTAGTAGGAGTAGGGATGGAGTAACCTTTAATTTATCCTTAGTTTGTAAATGACATTTTCTCTGCCATCAAGTAGTTTATGAGTAAAATAACGGGTATTCTGCCACTATACTATCCATTGGAATCGGAAATGCATGGCGTTTCAACTGGTTTTGGAATGATGGGTGTAGTAAACGAATTTGTCTAAGGTTCATACTTTTCGCTTCGTTTGGCTTGGTGTGGCCTGCATTCACTTTGTTGCAAGACGCGGTTTAGCAAACATTTACGTAATGGGTTGGGAGAAACTTTTCATTGAATGCGCCTGTAAGTGCGTGCGTGAATGCACCATGTGATCCGTATGTTGGTTACTGTCACCGCTCACCTAGTTCCACTTAATAAGATACTCCGTTTTAACAATTCCTTCAATTAAGGAAGTATTGTGCGTTTAGACATCCACTTGGAATGTGAAGGTTACAGGCAGTTATAAAGAAAAAAAAAGCGCCGACAATAGGAATGACAGACTGCGTACGCACCATTCAGTAGCTCCACTTCATCCCTTAACCTTTTTAGGTTCACCAATTCAAATCTAGCTAACACATTTAATGCGCATATATACCCTATAAAGTGGACGCGGTGATGGCCACCAAGGTAGCTTAGTTGGTAGTGCATCGAATGTGTTATTCGAAGGCCGCAGGCTCGTTCCCTGCCCATAGCAAGCTATCTTTCGTCAACATTTCTTTCTTCACATTAACATAACAATTACAAACCCATTTGTACACTTTCATTGGCATGATTGTCTGTTAGATCTCGTTAATATTGGGTCTAATACACACACACACATACACACACACAAAAGCGAGCCATTACCTGTTTACTTCTTTCCTTCAACTCAAATCTGGTCACAAAGTTCACACCGATTCATCCTTTTCTCCGAAACGAATGCCGAAACAAATCAATAAACAAAGCCACAAGTATGTTCGAAGCCGCAAGCACGATAACCAGGCGTATTAGTGTGGTATACTCATCATTACCATAGTAACTGAACGACAGCGACGCCAGAGCTCCTTCCACGTAACATTGGGAAATCTATAGTGTGTGCCACATACTAGATGTATCAGCTTGTAGACGACGCGGGGTCCGGCTGCGGCGCTGTCCACTTCGCAGACCAGCGCCGTCGCAGCCATAAGTGCGACAAGGCACCACGCGGGGTGCGTCCTCGTGTCCATATTTCCCAGCAGTACCGTCTCCAGCAACCACGAGGGCGCCGTTGAAGCCTGAAACGCGTAAATCCCTGCTAGAAAAGCGTCGAAGCAAATCTTCGTTGAGATAAAACCTGTAGTCATAGCCTATGAATCCGAGACACAAGTAAGCCAAGAAAGTTATACTGCAAATTTCTGTTATGTTTTAGCTGTAGTGTAGAAATTATGACAACGAGATTGATGTGTCCGAATTTTAAATAGACCTTTGCCATCGCAGACGTCCGAATGCACAACCAAATCACCCAGCCAATTATTTGCCACAAAAGCCACTTTTGGTGGGCACTTTCAACGCAAGTGGTCAGCTTGAATATTCAAGAATACGTCTATTGCTGAAATTCGGGATAAGAATGCCAAAAGATGCCTGAAATTTAAAGAATGGTGGGTTCTAAACTGTTTGCTGTAAATATTTAGAGCATCGTAACGCATCTTTTAAGATATACGGAATCATTTACATGTTGGGTTGGGAGAAACGCTTCATTGAATTCGTCTGTGTGTGCGCGCGTGAATGTACCATGTGATGCGTGTGTTGCTTACTGTCACCGCTTACCAAGTTTCATTAATTGAGAGACCCAGTTTCGACTATTCCTTCAGTTAAAGAAAATTTCTGCGTTTAGGCATCACTCCACCTGGAATATAAAGGTTACAGGCAGTTAGAAAAAAAACAAAAGCGGCGACAGTGGAGTCCAGAAATGACAAACGGAGTACGCAAGCGTACTCATAGTTCATGCTTGCGCTAGGCTTAGTGTTACTGACGAGAAAAACGAAAGAGCAGATGTAAACAAACGAAGCACAAGCAAACATACCATGTAAAAGTACCTGTACTTTTTGCCCAATGGACGTGTACACTTTTCATCTCTTATATTTCTTTGTTTATTCTTCTGTCAAAGTAATAAATAATCGCAAAATATTCACGAAGTTCGCCTATCTAATCTCGTTTATCGTTCTATTTTTTTGGCGGGATTTCAGTATCTCGCTCACGTAAAAGCATTGCAACTTCCGTAGCTTACGCACATTCAAGTAAATTGCCTGCAAAATATATTTTCATCGGAACTACATTGGCTGTACAGAGTGGCCCGTGATGGAACGTAGTTTCGTAATACCAAAGGGGGGCACGCTGTAACTACAGTGAATGCTAGAGCTAAGGGGAACCTTTGGCCGCTCAAGGTCAGCAGTTTATGCTTTGTTAATTTATTACAGCATTCAGAGCTAAATGCCGAAGCTCTCTTTCGTCCTAATGGGTTAGCCTATCGGAGCACCTCCTGAAGGTATGATGTTTATAGAAACAAATGCACTTGTGGTGTACAATAGCTATACTATAAAAAATTGGGGACAAGAAGTAGAGAAAAGCACACAAACCGACGCATACTATACAATGTAGGATAGTAAAACTTCGAGTATTATTTTTGTCATGTTATAAAATATTCCTTGCGTAAGGAAATATATTTGATGCAACGTATTGCAACTATCGACAAACATTATCAGCCATGACAAGTCGCTGCTAGGCAGTGCTGGACACTATCTTGATTGAGGAGTAGTTTATAATACTGTTTCGTTCATAAGATTTGAAGATGTTCGGTTGTTTGAGAATAGGACCATTTTCGACTAAAGTATACGTCATCTTGAGCTACATACTTCGGAAATGACTTGCAGGGCAGTTCCTCCAAGTCGCACCATGTACAGCTCCCAAGGCATGTGGCGCAGTACCAGTGGCCAGGAGAACACGTGATTTGTTGGCGTGGCCTTGTGTGGCAAGCCGGCAGCCACCACGGCACACAGCGAGGACACTGTCGTCCAGTCAACCCTGATTGGATTGAAGAACGCTTGAGTTGTAAGAGTCCCGCTAGTGCTTCCAAAGAAGGGTACTTCACTATAGTGGCTGCAACAATAAATTAAACGCAAGATGCGCACCCAGAACATAGGCTCACCGGCCATTCACCATGGCTTTTGGGGTTAGTTTATTAGAAAAATCAAAAGGTGTCGTTGTGGTAACAGACGCCGTCGAAGAAGGCCTTAGGAATACGCAATTGCTCGTTGCGCTTTGACATGAATGGCCTAAAAAATGAATGGCCTAAAAGACATGAATTGCTTAAAACACATGAATGGCCTATAAGACATAAATAATCACAGATATTATAAACTGATACGACACCTTTTAGGCTATTCATGTCTGCAAGGAAGTCATGCTAGAATCTTTTAGTTCCCAATTTACGTTTTGGCTACTAATGCGAATAGTAAGCGTAATAATAATTCAGTTGGTCATCCCTATCTCAAATCGTACAGAGTACGCAAGCGTACTCATAGTTCATGCTTGCGCTAGGATTAGTGTTGCTGACGAGAAAAACGAAAGAGCTGATGTAAACAAACGAAGCACAAGCAAACGTTTTGCTGAGCAGTGGTGTCGGCTTCCTGGCTAAAGTTTAGCGAAATTTGGAGTTTTTAAGGGAAAACCAGTGACGCTAGTGGGAAAATTGTCTACCTCAAATACACGAATGATGCTAGGCGTCACGGGAATGAGGAAAAAAAACGACTGTACAGAGTGTGTATGCGGGTACGGCGGCAGTTGCTGTGAGCGGAGTTTAATTTTATCCGTTGGTCACAACCAATTGATTCATTGATTGATATGTGCGGTTTAACGTCCCACAACCGCCATATGATTACGAGAAACGCTTGGTCGCAACCGACTATTAACGAGGTTATAAACGGTTACACCTCGCTGTCACTAGATATCTGCCAAAAAAGAAGTGACACTGTCAAGAAAGAGTTTGTTCATTCCTGGTTTATTATGAATCCTAATCGACACTAAAATGCATATATTGATGTTGATGCAGGACAACCTCTTGTTCGTGCGTGCTTCGTACACGGAAACAGGTTGCACAATGACACTTTCATGTAGTTTATTGCCGAAAGCATTTTTTTCTGCTGCACGGTTTTCTATCGCAGCCACAACGACGTTTGATGATGCGCGCTCATAATTGTCTCTTCAATTCATGATCGTTCTGGCTCCTCTGAACGTATTACTTCAAGATTCGCCTACACGACCTAGCGTCACCTTTTAGAGGAACGACATGTACAGCTGTGTGCTGCCGATGCCATGGTCCAAGAAATGTAGTAATAAAAAAACAGCTAGAAGAAACCGTCACGTGACCATCTATTAACTAAGCCATAAAGAAAGCACTATAGAAATCTTAAATCCATCACGTAATTTATAGCGGTAACTTCTATAGATGCCTGGCATTGGCTGTCACACCATCCGTGTCCCAAGCGAATAATAGTCTTACGATCTTACTCACTGGCCATGCTCACTCAGTAGGACGATTAATAATTCTCGGGGTCTAATGTTCTGAAACTACGCTAAGATTATAAAGGACGCTGTATGCAGGCCTCAAATATTTTCACCTCCTTAGAAAATGTGGCCGGGAGTCACTCCGGCAACACTCAATTGGGCAATAACTGTTCCTCTTAAGCTTGTCGACTCAAGCAACTGAGATCGCATTCAGAAAACACCGTCGAGCGATCGCTAGTACCTCGCTATCGAAGCATCGTCACTCACACTTACATCGAACAGCGCCACTTGTTGGGAGAAGTGACACAAAAGGGCACACAATAACGACTGAGAAAGCACAGACAGAACAAGACAAGTAACGAACAAAAAACGGACAAGAAGGAAAAGAGCACAGGTGCGAAGGAAGAGAGCACAGAGGCGCCTATCTGTGTTCTCTTCCTTCTTGTCAGATTTTTTTTGTTGTTGTTTTGCAAAATGCCATCCACAATAGACTACCGACTCGCCTAATGCTGGGTTCTTCTAAACTACATGAAAAATCTGACAAGGTCAACGTGTAGGCGTCACTGAAAATTACCGGGACAAACCCATCCTGTAAGTGGTGCAGCAACATTGTATACTTCTTCGGCCTGTATGAGAAATAAAGTGCGCAGACAGGCTGTTGGGAGCGTACTACGTCGTTGGCTTGCTAAGACCAAGGACATTACAGCGTCTGCATCTTACACTTTATATGCAGGATCCTCAAATGCCTAAAAAAACGCGAAAATATGCCATAAAAATTATGGGTGTCAAAAAAAACGGTTTAAGTAGTCTGACACGAATGTCGGTGATGGCCGTACGCCTTTATCCTCCAAAATGAAGCCTTCAAAGTTGAAGCTGCGTTATGGTCCAAGCATGGTATGAGACGTCATCATCACGTTATCAGCCATGTCGTGACATGACGGCCTTATCTAATGACATCATGACGTCACATACCATGGCGTCACATATCATGACGTCATGGCGTCACACACGACGTAATGACGTCACATCCCATACAAGCATGGCAATTGACGTAATCACGTCATAAGCCATGCTGTGACATGACGACCTTATCTCATGACGTCGTCGCTTGGCTATATGTGGACCTATCCTGGATGAAGAACATAAGGTTTTCCGACCTGAAACCACGATATGGTTATGAATGACGCTGAAGTAGAGGACTCCGAAAATTTGGGCCATCTGGTGTCTTTTAAAGTGCATTGACATCAGGTAACACATTTGCCTCAGCCATTTCGCCTGCATAGAAATAGGACTGCGGCCGGCGAGATAGAACCCGCACCCTCGAGTCAGCAGCAGAGCACCCACTGATCTACCGCAGTGGACGATCTCGGAGAAAAGCAACAGAACACAGCGGCCTTACAGTGCGCGAAAAAACGTAGGCGATAATGTGCTGCCTACTAATCACTGCCGCCTAATAGCATAAATGTTGGACGAAAGTATCAATTAAAGTGCTTTTACACTAAAGAGACACGACACGAATTTTGGTCTGCGAGATTTCTTTGTCTTGTCGTCGTCCTATATGCACTGCAAAGACACAAACAGTCTGTCGGTGGTCTCTGGAAGACCCTGCCTGTGCCTTGTCGGGCTCACAGTCTTTCGTAGGCCAATTCTGTAGTCACATCGGAGGCATACGCAGCGACACCGACTAAACTTGCACCCCTGCACCTCATTTTCAGCCATGCTGCCTGCTCTGTAATTGTCCCTCTCCGGCTACATGGCGCAGCCCCCGCCATTATGCACGGTGACGAGGGACGGAGATGGTTAGACACAACAAGGAAACGGAGAAAAGATTTCTGTTGGGGGCTGAACCTGCCGATTCAGACGCCGCGGAAGCCTCGGAGAGGGCATTGTTAACTCCCCCAAGATTGCCCGCTTCGTGGTCGTTTGAAGCAAAGCCATGGGGCAAAGTATGGCTCAGCCACAGGTCTACCGAAGACACGCCGATGACAGGTCTGTGGATGCGTTTTGCTGGTGTTTTCGATGTGTCATCATATTACACTACGAATAAATGCCATCGTATGACACGTCGTCGCTGTCATCGACCTATATGTGACCATGTGTTCTCACGACTTCGTCAGTGGGCGACTCGTTGGCCGATTTTTTGCGTCTACCTCGTGTATTCGTCGGGGTCATTCCAGTGTCGTATCGCTCTAGTGTAAACGCGCCTTTACAGACACCTTAGTTCTACTTACCAGACGACCTGCTCCGTGTCCGCAATAAGCGAGGTGCCGATGGCTATGAGCAGCAAGACGATCATGATTTCTCGCGTCCTGCACACGAATCGCAGGGAAGCCACTTTTATGCTTAATGTTCTAATAACCACTTCTTTCGAAGGTGCCTGCCACTACTGGTAAGTAATAAACTCATCTCGAATCCTAACGACGTCTCCTTTCATTTTTCCAAACGTGGAAGTTTCGGACAATCGCAACGCTGCAGCAAGCACCAATGACCTGGTTTGAGTGAGCACCGGGATTAATTTCCAGTCCAGTGTGCATCTTTTGCATATACTCTCTACAATTGCGGAAGAGGATTGAGACTACTTTCAAAGCATCTACACTTTCCAGAAGTGCATTGCATAATTTAGTGCCACGTTCGAAACTCTCTAATCAAGAGTCTCAAACACGTGGCCCGTGGGTCACTCGAGTCCCCTGTACCCACATGTCTGTACCTTTCGCTAGAGGCTTGGCGCAATCTTTATTGTCTTGATTCCATAATTATTTTTGATGAGTATGTTCATGAGCTTACACAGGCGTGCTGATCTTGAGGCATACAATGAGATCATCACGTGTAAAACATAGCCGTAAAATAACAAAAAACTTTAAATTTGAATATCGACGTGAACTTATCGGTTATTCTTCAGATCTGCTTCGTATAGGCGTATTCCTAAATACCTAACGCCCATTACGACCCCTTCCGAAATAGTCCATATACAAGAAATGGGAACTAAACCTTCTTTCAAACAAGGTTACCAACAGCAACGTAGCATAACATTTCGTTCAAGCTCCCATTACTAATCAAAGTGCAGAAAGATATCAGTCTTCCTCGAAACGCATGCCTTATTACAAAAAAAGGAACGGGAGGGTGCATATGTAGCTAATGCATGCTTATATGCATCGACTCTCGCCATACCTGGTAACTCCACTAATGTTTTTTTTTGTTTTGAAACCACTTTTGACGACAGCAATCAACAAAACCATGCGGACCTGACTCATATAGCAAGTATAAACTTTTACGCTGATTTCAGGCACCGTCAGCACTCGTATATCTACATATCATGTCTCATAACATGTGCCTTCGTTGATTACCGTGGCTGTGCCAGTAGTATAGCTTCAGCAGAACATTCAGTAACAGCGTTAGTGTTTTGCAAGGAAAGCTTCAGTGCTGTACAAGTGGTGCTTATTCCGTACAAGTTTACCCTAAGCATCACCGATACAAGATATACGAACAATATGATTACTTGAAGGGCACTCACGACAAGCCGTCTTCCTGTTGGCATTTTATCTTGCAGGCTTCGTGAATGGCAATGCGTGATGTTGGTGTTGAGACCAGGTCTCTGTAAGAGTATACAATATTAGTACATATTTGTAGAAAATTTTGCTATTACTGTTTTTCGAGAAATGTCGTCTGATTGATTATTACGAACTAGCTTCCTAATCAAAGCTTGTATGGTCAGCCCTACTTTCGTACTATAAATTTGCACCTGGCACGCTGAAATCGAACGACATTTCAACTGTCATACGGCTGAACGCTGTTGAAGAGCCCCCGAGTATTCTCGACACGATATTCTCAGGAGGAAATGTAGTTCTGGCAACTTACTGCAGCATGTTCATGGGAATACATTACAAGTAATCATTCAATAAACCTTAATGTGGTGTTCTTTCGGTACTGTCTTATGTATATTGTCACGACGTCAAAACCGAGGTCTTGCCGTAGAGATTAAGACACCAGAAGCAGGTCGATTTTTTTAATTAGAACGCGCAAGCAAGTTCTTCTTCTTCGTCCATTTCGTAGTCCTTCGCGGCACATGCACAACTGCCATCGTCTGTCTTGAGCAAGCACGTGACATTTTCCTCCCTCCGAAAGAAGCATCGTCCCGATGCGCAACCTAGGTGCTCTACCAGGCGTATGAAGTGGTCGTACGAAAACGGTAACCGGGAGCTAATTACCTCGATGAATACGGTTTCATACGCACGACGTGCACGACTTCGGGCGAATGCTTTTGGCGCTTAGAACTACAATTAGTGTAGGGAACGACTTCGTAGTTCACGTCGCTCAAGCGTCGCGTGACGCTGTATGGACCAAAGTACCGTCTTAGCAGTTTCTCAGACAGTCCACGTCGACGTATCGGAATCCAGACCCACACTTTGTCGCCTGGTGAGAAGCTAACAAACTTGTGTCGGTTGTCGTAGCGTTGTGCATCTTGATGCTGCTGATGACAGATGCGCACGCGCGCGAGCTGTCTGGCTTCTTCGGCACGCTGAGTGAATTCTTTGGAGTCTACATGGATGTCGTCACACTCATGCGGCAACATGGCGTCCAATGTTGTCGTGACTTCGCGACCATAGATCAGACTGAACGGTGTCATTCCAGTGGTTTCTTGTCGAGCGGTGTTATAAGCAAAGGTCACCTACGGCAATATCTGATCCCAGTTTTTATGTTCCGTGTCAACGTACATGCTGATCATGTTAGTGTGGGTCCTATTGAGGCACTCCGTCAGTCGGTTTGTCTGCGGATGGTATGCAGTTGTTCTCCGGTGAGCTGTACCGCCGAGTCTGAGAACCGACTCCAAAACCTCTGCGGTGAAGGCAGGTCCTCTGTCTGTGATCACTGTTGTCGGAGAGCCATGCCGAAGGACGATGTTTTCGATGAAAAACTGAGCGGCTTCTGCTGCTGTGCCGCGCTGCATAGCTTTAGTCTCCGCATAACGGGGCCGGTAATCAGTGACCACAATAATCTATCTGTTCCCTGTTGTTGAAGTTGGAAAGGGACCCAGGAAATCCATTCCAATCTGCGCGAACGGCTTTTCTAGTGCTTCGACTGGATGTAAAAGACCGGCTGGCTTGCTGGGAGGCGCTTTGCCTCTTTGACAGTTGGTGCAAGTTCGCACGTGATGGTTAACAGCAGCAGGTAACTTTGTCCAGTAGTACTTGCATCGTAGTCGGCACAATGTTCGGGTGTAGCCTAGATGACCAGAAGTTGCTTCATCATGACACGCTTCCATAATTTATTTCCGAAGAGAAGCAGGCACGACGAGCAGGTGCAGGTTACCGGTTGGTGAGAAGTTTTTCTTATAGAGAACATCGTTTCGCAAGCAAAAAGATGGCAGTCCTCTAGCAAATAACCGCGGCACGTCTTTACGTCGTCCTTCTAAATATTCAATGAGTGGTAACAGCTCAGGGTCACTGCACTGCTCTGGTGCAATAGTGGCCGTGTTGACAACTCCCAAGAATGCCGCGTCAATGTTTTCGTCATCAGGAGCGACAGTTTCCACTGGCGACCGTGAGAGACAGTCGGTGTCGGTGTGCCTCTTCCCAGATTTGTAGACGATGATCATGTTAAACTCTTGAAGTCTTAGGCTCCAGCGCGCCAAACGACCAGATGGATCTTTAAGGTATGTAAGCCAGCACAAAGAGTGATGGTCGCTAACAACCTTGAAGGAGCGGCCGTACAAATACGGACGAAATTTGATGACTGCCCAAACCACGACGAGACACTCCTTCTCGGTGGTCGAGTAGTTCCCCTCCGTGCGAGAGAGAGTTCTGCTGGCGTAGGCTATTAGTCTTTCACAGCCGTCTTGCCACTGCACCAGAACGGCACCTAGACCTACATTGCTGGCGTCAGTGTGAAGTACTGTAGGAGCGTCCTGGTCGAAGTGCGCAAGGACTGGAGGTGTTTGCAAGCGTTGTCGCAGTTTAGTGAATGCCATTTGCTCCTGTTCACCCCAAAAGAAGGGGACGTCCTCACGTGTGAGTCGTGTCAATGGCGCCGCAAAAGACGAAAAGTCCTCGATAAATCGTCGGTAATAGGCGCACAACCCTAAGAAGCGTCTCACAGCCTTTTTGTAACGGGGTGCAGAAAATTGCGCTACGGCGTCTATTTTGGCCGCGCCAGGTCAAACACCCTCGTGACTGACGACGTGGCCTAGGAAGCTGAGTTCGTTGAAACCAAAATGACATTTTTCCGGTTTTAAAGTCAGGCCGGCCGAGCGTATGGCTTGCAGTACGGTGGATAAACGGCTGAGATGTTCCTTGATTGATGCTGAGAAAACAACAACATCGTCCAGATAGACCAAGCATGTTTGCCACTTCAGGCCCGATAGTACGGTGTCCATGAGACGCTGAAAAGTGGCTGGCGCTGAGCACAACCCAAAAGGAAGCACCTTAAATTCGTAAAGGCCATCAGGCGTCACAAAGGCCGTTTTTTCACGATCTCTCTCCGTCGACTTCCATCTGCCAATAGCCGCTTCGGAGGTCCATTGAAGAGAAATAGCGCGCATGACGCAGCCGATCGAGTGAATCGTCTATGCGAGGTAGTGAATAGACGTCTTTTTTCGTGACTTGGTTCAACTTGCGATACTTAATACAGAAACGCAAGCTGCCGTCTTTTTTTCTTGACCAAAACCACGGGGGACGCCCAAGGACTTTTCGAAGGTTGTATGACGTCATCCACGAGCATCTTCTGTACTTGCTTCTGAATCTCCTCGCGTTCTTCCGGAGCTACACGGTAGGGGTTCTGCCGAACCGGTCGCGTGTTGTCTTCAGTAATGATGTGGTGCTTGGTCAATGGTGTCCGCTGGACCTTTGACGTACGCGAAAAGCAGTCTTCGAATTGGTGTCCAAGCAGGCGCTTCCTATCAGAGGGCGGTAGCGTGGAGCAGATGTCCACCAACAAAGTTGTCGAGGCAGGGACTGTCGCGTCATCTGGTTGCAAAGCACAGCAATCCGCGGCTTGGTCTATATCGTCGAAGTAGGCAATTGCGGTACCCTTCTGGATTTGACGGGGCTCGTTGCTGAAGTTTGTGAGGAGCACTTCTGCCTGTCCACCAGTAAGCGTTAGGATGCCTCTCACGATGGAAATGCCTTGCGTGAGCAAAAGAGCGACTATGTACTCCACTATCACATCCGTATGGGAAGGCCACCCACTGGACACAGACACAAGGCAGCAGGATCTCGGTGGGAGCGTCACATAATCGGCTATTCGCAAACTGCCGCGTAGTTCGTCACTGCTGTCGTCGACATACGGATGTGTGCAAAACGTCACCATACGTTGAGGAATGTTGATAACAGCGCCATGATTTCGAAGAAACTCTATGCCCAAAATTAGCTCTTTACAGCAGTCTGGTAACAGGACGAAAGTGGCCACGAAGCTAGAATCCTCAATGCGAAGTCGAGTGGTGCATTTACCCGTGGGAATCATCAGCTGACCACCAGCACTCCTTATGTGTGGCCCTGTCCACGGTGTCTTGACCTTTCTAAGGTGGTCGGCGAGTTCCTGTCGCATGATTGAGAAGTCGGCGCCAGTGTCGACCAGTGCGATAACGTGAAGTCCGTCAATGAAAACGCCAAGATCAGCACGTACAACTTCACCGGCATTAGTGTTCGTCATCGTATTCGTCGTCGTATTCGTCGTGGTTGTCGTCATATCTTCTTGCGATGATAGGGGGAACTTTGCGGTGTCTCGACGATTGGCAACCTTGCCCCGGAGGTAGCAGCAGTTAGTTTCTCCGGCGCGGGTTAGGCGAACGGCCTCTGGGGACGTCCGCGTAGCTCTGAGGGAAGTCACGCTGACGCGCAGGAGATGGAGATCGCCAGTGACGCGGTGTAGTTGCTTGGCCAGTCGACAGTTGATCGGCATCGTGGGCACGACGGTCTTCAGAGCGGAAAGAAGTGGGACGAGAAAAGTTCCCGAAGCCGGAATCGCTATAACGGCAATAGGGAGCAATGTCACCTGGTTCTCCGCAGCGGAAGCAAATAGGTCGACAGTCGGCCGTGCGCCACAATTCAGTTCGGCGAACTGGTGGTCGTCTCATGGAATCCCGTTGCTACCAAGGTACGGCCGCGGGTCATGGCTGGAAGGGTGTCGCCACAAATGAGGGTGGAGGACGACGGACCACATCAGCGTAGCTCGGTGGATGTGGCTCAGGAATTGGCGCCGGTGGTGTAACGGCTTGCCTCAACTCCTGGCAGACGATTTCGGTAACAGATGCGACGGCCGGTTGGGAAGGGGGGACGCAGAGGGCCTGAAGTTTTTCACGCAGTATTTCCCTAATCATGTGTCGCAGGGAACTTTCACACACGGCAGTATTCTGAGCTGCAGCACTTACTGCCATGTGGTTCGGCAGGCGGTCAAAGTGTCGGTATTGTTGTCGCAGTGCGCGCTCGATGACAGTCGCCTCTCTTATGAATTCATCTACTGTTGTAGGTGGATTTCGTACGAGGCCCGAAAACACTGGTTCTTTGACACCCTGCATTAGGTGACGCACCTTTTTCGCCTTGGGCATGTCAGGGTCAGCTCGTCGAAACAGACAGATCATACCCTCTGCGTACATGGCGGCTGTTTCGTTAGGTTTTTGTGCGTGAGCCTCAATCAGTTGCTGTGCGCGATCCCGTCAGTCCATGTTCAAAAATGTGGCGAGAAGCTTTCGATGGAAATCTTCCCAAGATTGGAAAGTGGCCTCGTGGTTCTCGTACCACGTGCGAGCGCTATCTTCCAGGGCGAAATTTGCACGGCCAAGTTTGTGCTGTTCGTTCCAGTGGTTAGATACAGTGACCCGTTCGAACTGTTCGAGCCAGTCCTCGACATCCTCGTACTCTTCCCTATGGAAAACTTCAGGAACGCGAGGATATTCAAGAGTCACCTGCGAGGGAAGAGTGGTCTGCGATGGAAGGGTAGCCGTGGTTGTGGTAAGAGCTGCCATGCTGGTTAGAGGCGGAACAGGTGCGGACTCCGGACTTAGGCCTAGTAGGCGCCGACTGAATCTGTGCACCGGAGTTGTGACGAGGGGCTGGGTTTCTGGACTAGGTGAACGGGTCCGAGCAAGACTGTCCTGCATCCGGTTGTAGGTTCCAGCACCTCCACCAGTGTCACGACGTCAAAACAGAGGTCTTGCCGTAGAGATTGAGACACCAGAAGCAGGTCGATCTTTTTAATTAGAACGCGAAAGCGAGTTCTTCTTCTTCGCCCATTTCGTAGTCCTTCGTGGCACATGCACAACTGCCATCGTCTGTCTTGAGCAAGCACGTGACATTATCCTATGAGGACTACGTGACTGTCGGTCAGTACACAGCGTGTAATGTTTAACGCCGGCGCAAGAATGGCGCTAAGTTAAACTGTCCTGATCAAATTTTATGCCCATGCGTAATTACGCAGTAGCATGAATGTGCCATGAACCGCTGCTCTGGCACCATATAGTACTGAGCACGTAGTTTGAAGCTTGTGGTTGAATATAGCAAGTTGTTGGGCTAATGTTTTGGTTAAATGGTCAAAAGTTAAGCGTACGATGTTTTTACCTATATAAAAAACGCCCCTATGCAGGAGTTGGGGGGGCTGTTTCTGGGCCGGTTCTGCATACAAAAATCTTGACGATTCAGTGTGCTGTTCACTTTACTAGAGGTGAGCAACAATCTCCGTAATAGCCTATGATGCACGAGTAGGTAGAACGAAAGGCGAACTCTTTATAGTTCTATATAAACTGTGCGGCGGGGTTTTGATTACAGGCCACAGCGGCAGCATTTCAGTGGGGGAGAAATGCAAACACCCGTGTAAGTCGAATCAGGAGTACGTGCAGCCCTGACAGCTCCTATGAACCTTAGTGCCACGTACTTCTCTACCATAAGCCAGTCTGAGCGCGTGAAACTTCAGAAATAGTTTACCTAAATGTTTTCGCAGATAATGAAGTATATAGGTTAAGAGGAGTTCATTAGCTTGAAATAAATGATGAGCAGCTAAGAGCACTACATATACGTTATACTGTATAGAGTAATATGCAGTCTTGCTAACAGAAAGAATAAGCTGCTATTAGGCGCATTCTTGTCGCAAGCTACCACAAGTTCAGTGCTGATAATAAACGACTAGTATCTACTACTGTTCTAGACTAGTACCCATTCTATTAAGGAAGAATGGTTTTATTGCTCTATATTTTGAGGAACGCTAGTGCTAACGCGGTTCAGATTAGCTTTATCCGCTCATCTTGCACTCTTTTCAACTGTTCCTACGCCACACCTCCGAAAAAAACTGTGGGTTTGACTTTCCGATAATTGCAATTTGACCGTCGTCTTGTAGTAATTTTACGATAACTTATCACTTCTTAAACTTCGGCTAATAATTAACAGACATATCTTACGAGCTTCACCTCACAATCTCACATCACCTATTTTCATATCTGGCTTTGAAACTTGGTCCTACCTTATGAATACTAAAAAGCGGGTGTGATTAAAAGACTACACCACAAACGAGCACACATGTACTTTTCTCATGACATCGATGTCACGATGCTTAATCATTAAATAGCAATTAATCATAAACAGTTTTATATTACTAAAAACTTACACCTCTCTGAGATAGAAGTAATATATAAAGGCCAAGAAGAGCACGATCGAGACCAGCGAGGCGGGAACCAGGCAGAACAAAGATGACGCCGTATTCGACGGACTCGGCTGCTTTTCAATGCGCGACAACAGTTGACATTATAGCGTCAAAAATTGTTTATGAAAACATTTTTCGAATGCTTTCACTGGGGCCGGGTAACGACTGATAAGCACACAATGGTGTAACCCGTATTTTAATAATACATAATTTTGATAGAGCACGTCATGATTTAGATATGTCATAACGTGGAAAAAAACCCGAGTTTCAAGACATGAATAACTTTCACATGACGGCCCCATGACGCGGAGTAGTAAAACTGAAACATCTTCTGTGCATTAGGCGGTTCAGCAGACT
Source organism: Rhipicephalus annulatus (assembly GCA_013436015.1). Lineage (NCBI taxonomy): Eukaryota > Metazoa > Arthropoda > Arachnida > Ixodida > Ixodidae > Rhipicephalus > Rhipicephalus annulatus. The sequence goes on along the minus strand of WOVY01006375.1, from coordinate 51,191 downwards.
GAAAAAAAGCTTCGCATTGTACAGAGCAACAATGTGAAGATTCGACACGTGAATTGTTTATCTTTGTTTTTTAACATTCGGCCCCAGTTAGGTGAAGCACCCTGTATATGACAAGCCACCCCTATCACAACCGCTTACCTACTCTCACCGACCGACCAGCCGCTTAACGACTGTTAAAGAATAGGCTTATGCTTCATGTTATCAATGTTTATTTTTCTTATAGAGTCTATCATCGATCAAAAAGCTGACAAGCAAATACCAAAATCTAGATCTAAACATGTGTGCGGTTTTTATTTCCTATCGACTCTAAAGTGTCATGAGGAAGTTCTTTTGAGCTAGTGTTCACGCTGGCTACAAGTTCAGTTGAGTCAAATGAACGTACGTGGCATAATAGTCGTTGATGATGAGCCTGGTTCTCCCCTTGAATCCGCACTCTTCGGCAATGATGGACGTGTAGGCAGCGCCCACTATGAGCGCTTTCTGGATACACCTGTATGTGCTGGGTAACCACAGAATTCACTTTTTTGGAAATCCTTTTTCTATAGAGTTATACACAGGCTGTTGCTACATTGCGTAGCTGTATGAAAAATTTTTTGAGAAATACATTGCTCGGAGTTGAGCGCTCTGCACCCTCTCTTCTGTCTCATAAAATGTATACGTTCAATCATATTGTACCAACACGCCTAGTATACATAGTTTTCGGCGTTTAGTATTGCGTCTCGATTTAAAGTATTGTTTTAAAGTATACTGCCGTCCACTCTTAGGTCGAAGACGGTGCAGCGTGGCCATGCTCCACGCAGTGTCACCGCACCCACCATGGCGACGAATAGAAGCATAGCAGCGCATGCGCAGAAGGACCCACAACAGGTACTTAGAATTGTCGGTTACGGCGCCCGAGTGCGCGGCTTTCTATAGTAGCCACTATTGACGTGGCGCAGATACTGCTTGGCTGTAGCGGAGCTCTTGTACCTGATTATAGTTCATCTGGAGTTACGTGCTCGTGTGCGCCCGAGCTGCTTCGATTTTATGCATGGTCTTGCAGGGTGCAATGGCACTCGCCAAAGCACAGCCGCGCTACAGAGTGCGTAGAGTTTCCTAATATACGCTAGAGGGAACTTTGGCGCTAGTGTCTATGGGAGCTGCAATGCGCGACGCTTCACTGAGCATGGGAATGATGGGTAGTACACACATTTGTCTAATATTCGTACTTCTGGCCTGCTTTTGGATCCGTGTGTGTTCGTGTGGCTTGGAACTGTTTTCTTGCGAAACAAATATTAGCAAATGTTCCACGGTTGCGCTTCACCATCTCAATATTTTAGACTTACCTTTCCAAATCGGGTTACGATATTCAAAAGGGTTGAATTTTTCTTTCAAAACAAAAACCGAAACACAGCAATTAACGAAGCCGCAAGTACGATTCGCCACCAGCAAGTACGAAGACTTGGCAAATGTGTGTACTAGCCATCATTCCCATGGTCGCTGAACGATCGCAGTGACAGAGTCTCCTCTATTTAATTTTAGGAAACTCTATGATAAAGTGTACTAAAAAACTGTAGCCACTTTCAGCCGTGTTAGGCACCCTAGAGCGAAATCCAATGGTTGAACACGAGCACTCACAATTGCTCTGAAAGAGCTCACTTTAAAGCCGGGGCATTAAAGTGGTGGTGGTGCAGGAGTAGGAGCACCGGTATCCAGTGGTTGGGCAAGAGCTCTGTTGCTGCACCGAAAGCAGCAAGGAGCAGTTTGTATTGCTCTCTCCTAAAAAAGGGAATAAGCAACGTGTTTTCCATTATTTTACTTCAGTCAACGTGCACGGCGAGAAGGATAGCAACGATGTTTGACGCCATGAGTGGCACCACTCATAGAGTTTCATGAGTCGTGCCACTGATGTAAGCCGTTCGTACGAGTTGCTAGATGATGGCTAGAAAAGTATGCAGCCGCGTTTTGAAAGACGATAGTCTTTCTTGGGGATCTTCGAGGCAAAAATTTTGTTCTTTCTGTCTGTTTTTTTGTCTATTTGTCCACCCTTGACGGTACTTAAGGCGGCACTAAAGTGGCCAAATGATACTCCAAACGGCCGACCCCATCCGCAGCGCCCACCAATATTGTTCAAGGCTCAGTGTTCATACTTGTGCGATTATCAATTAAAAAGCAATTATGACGCATATCTGAGGCATCATAACAACACGTCATTATTCGGCATGTGTACCTTTATACTAGAAAAGGTATACATAAGTATTTGTAAGGACTGTAGCGTTTATCACGTTGCGCTGACCATGCAAGGCTTGCACGAAAAGGCAAGTCTTTCCAACGCTTTGCTAAGACGACACGGTGGTGACACACACCCTTTGCCTTGCGTTCTACACCTCATCACCTCCGAGACCGGCGCGAGGGCGCGCGCGCTTCGTTTTCAAAGATAACTGCCAGACAGCGCTCATGTCTCGCGTAACGTGACTTTATGTGCTCGTTCGCCTCCGACGCACGGTCGAGGCACTCTATCACAGTGCCTTCAGAATACCATTCACCAATTTCCTCACGCAGAACATCCAATAAAAGCTTTTTCACTCTCTTCAGACGCAAGACTATCGTCATTCGACGACATTTGCAATGTAACATGCAGATACAGGGCCATTTTTTTTAAACCGTCGTTACACAAAAATACTACGTAAATGGGAATTCGTATGATAACGAACATGTGACCGACATAATTTAGGCGTAATTTGCCGCTGTCTTACAAAATGCAGGGCCAGCAATTATAATGATGGCATGGTATGATTATTCCGACTTGCAACCCCCTCACCTGCTCTCCGGAAGCGTTGCATCTTCCAGTGGCAGTACGTGTGGCCATGCACTCAGTGTTCTTCCCCCCACTCCCCGCTGCGCTACCCCTCTACTCCTGTTCTCCCAAAATAATTTGCCATAAGAGTAAACCGCACTGTACAATCATATGCAAACTATTCTAGAATTTACAGTCTACTCTCATGTCAATGTGTTGGGGCTGAAGCATACTCACGCCTCACAGGCTTCGGCACTTGATTCCATTGCAGGAATTTCTGGAAAGCAAAAGAATGTGGGCGTCTGAGTACCGCAAAGCTGCAGCACACATACCAACAGTAATTTGTGGACGTCACCGGTCAATGTTTAAGTAGCGATGTTATGCGAAACGTTTTCAACGCATGCCATGCACTTTTATAGCCATATAGCTTACCCAGTACGCACTACAACATGCTAGGGCATGTTCAACATTATGGTGAGCGGAGGATCAGTGGCTAACGTTCTCAGCCTGAAGAACAAGGGTTTAATTCTGGCTCTAGCGATCACTTTCAATGAAGGCAAAATGGTAGCGGTTCAAGTACTGTGCAATGCCAGTCCACGTTGAACAACATCTAATAATAGAAAGTTGTGGAGCCCTCTACTGTGGCGTCTTTCATGAACATATCTCGGTTTTAGAACGCAAAGCTTCACATATTAAATTGTGGCACATAAGGCATGGATAGAATGAGAACACATGACAGCACACATCAATGTCTTAATTTCTTTGAATGTTTCCCTTAACAAAATAGCACTACTTTTCCACAAACCCGAAACTAACATCAAATTGGAAGAAAACTCATCTGAGTAGAGCCGTCGAGATGGCCTTATAGCTTGCCGAAGAATCCACGTCTCTGAGTGCGTCATGTCATGACGTCGTCAGACATGTCATGAGCTCGCATCATTTGCTCACATTATTTCATAATATCCATGTGATCGACGTTCAAATAGTTTGTCTCTCGCTATAACCATCAAACTCTGGCAAGATGGAGGTGCTATATTGCGTGAAATCGCCCACGTTGTAGTTGCCACCCCCCCAGCCATCAAAGAGAAAGAGCGAATCATTTTATTACATATAAGCAGTGTTTATCGGTTCCCCAGTCAAGGTTAGTTCACTTTTAATTAGATCCACCACGGTGGTCTAGTGGCTAAGGTACTCGGCTTCTAACCCACAGGTCGCGGGGTTGAATATCGGTTGCGGCGACTGCATTCTTTGATAGAGCGAGAATGCTGTAGGCCCGTGTGCTCAGATTTGGGTGCACGTTAAACGTGGTTCGAATTTCCGGAGCCGTCGACTACAGCGTCTCTCATATTGATATCGTGGTTTTGGGACGTTAAACCCCACATATCAATCAATCCCTTCCGATTGGTTCTCCCGCTCGCCTAGCTGGTAGTCTAGCAGCTCACTGCTGCCGCTCAGAAAGTCGAAAACGAAAACTTTCATCTGCCGGTACATAGAAGGTACGGCAGCCTTACATCATTTGATCGAGACTTTTGATCTGTTTTTTATATTCCCTTTACTACCTATGTACTTGTGGTGTTATGTACATGTAGTGTTACTTTGCGGAATTCGACGCCAAAACTATTCGTTCTGTCGGCTGATGGCGCCGGTATCACCACGTCTGGGTGCTTCCATCATGGTGTGTTGTTACACAATGGCTCAAACAGGGTGACAGGGTGGATATGGGTGAGAGTGAGGGTCAGTCGGGAAGCTTCGTGCATTTGGAACCCAACAAGGTTCATTTCATGTGCGTCGCTTGAAGCAATCTAACGGAGGCGAGTATATTTTGCTCTGTTAAAGGACAAGCTCTCTTGTCGAGATGTCCGTTCTGCACGCCTCATATCGCTAGTTTCAATGAAGTTGATCAATTCAATTAGGCTTTAGTTAGTATAATGTCTGTGCTTCATACAAAACAAACAAGTATAACAGGGTACAAAGACTTCACTACAACATTTCTTACTGTGACCACTTAGTCGCCATGGCGATGATTTACGGAACGTGGAATCACCTATAGAACTCGTGTTTGCACCTTCTAACGCACTTGTGTCTTTGTTTATTGTAGTTTTGGTAAAAAAAAACGACTCATTGTGAGCCTGCGGAGCTGAATTCGACTGTCGGGCCTGAATAGGTCATGGTGGCAAAACGGTACTGCTGAACGTTTTAGGAACTTATGAGTGTCGCGACATATCGTTGGTAGGTCACACGTAGCCACACGAAGCCGAAAGATCAAAGTCTAGCCGAAAGCGCGTGCAGATACAAAAATATTATGGCGTGAAACATGTGTGTACTCAACTATCAAATTTTTTGCAGACTGAACCAAGTTGTGAAACATCATATGACTTACAGCAACATAGGTCGGTAAGCTCACTAATAAATCGATTCATTCACACTGCCAGAGACCCAGGTAGAGCCGTGCATCGCAGTTCCAGTGTGTCTGAGTGAGTCATATGTTGATGAATTTGGGCCCGAAAAAATGCAGTAAAGATAAGTTTTCCTCAGTCTGAGTACAAGTGAGTCTGAATAAACAAAATGATGGTGGGTCTGATCACAGACGAGCCAGAATAAACTCCATCTTTCTTTAACTTTATTTTCTGAGAACCTATAGTCAGAAAAAAATTAATCTGTTAATCACCTTGAACATGTGATTTCAGGTTGAATGCATTCGATGTTAGTATTTACCTTGTTCCTTGGGAGCCGATGGCACATTCTTGTTCACGGTGACGTTCTTTTGGTGGGCGCCAAACTCTGTTGAGCCGGAGCCCTTGCTCAGGGAGAAGCAACTGTGGCCCGATCGTACGCTACTGTATGATCTGAAGACGCTGCACCAACAAAACAAGTATTATAAATCACGGGATCATGTGAATTCAGGATAATTTGCCTAGCATCAATATAGAGTGGTGTTGCTCTAGCAAAAATAAGGTTGAGGGCTATATTGTGCGTCATCCTTATACCATATATGTGGTGAAGTAGCGCACTTTGTACGTAGAATTGGGTAAAAAGGAGCAAGGACTCGGCGATCGCTACACTAGAGACAAAACTTATTTCAGAAAAATGTATTTATATAAGAATTGTCACGTCGTCTCTTAGACATTTGCGTACGCTGACTCGAATGCAAAAGTGTCTTGTTTATCTCTAAACTGTATGGACCCCCCCTCCCCCCGCGCCGCCCTCACCATGCAAAAAATTCTTTATGTACGTAAAATGTTTTCGCCCTGCTTCAAATTTCATTGCAGCTGTTCTGTACCAAGCTTTTGCGGTCTATAAGTGTCTCTGCATACGGACCAGCTTTTTCCCCATGACGATACCGCCATCACGGGAAGTCATGCTATGCAACTGAGTTCATGATGGCTTCACGAAATGTGGTGATCTTTAACCTCTGATGACACCTTATGGTGACTGATCTCATGATGATGATTGTTTGGCCCACTTATGTTGACGCCACCGGCGATCGCATTTCTAGTTTGGTGAGGCATCTGAGGAATCATTTTTGGAGAGTGCCCGATACGAAAAGTATTATGCTATCGACAATCGCTGGCTTCGATAAATAGAAAAGTGGCTTTGGTTAATTCCAGCTTTTCTCTTCTGTACTAGTTTTCTAAAACGGCGTTGCTTTCACTTACCCTGTATTTTGCAGTCTAAGTCCGCTGATCGCTGGACTTGCAACTCGACTCGGCGATGTCGCCCGGCTCACCGTGGGGCTGTGCTCACTGGTCCTGACGGCGAAGATGGCAGCTCGCCGCTGTTTGTTCTGCTCCCACTCGAAGACAGCGTGTCGTATCCGGTTTTCGGGGACTGAGAACTGCTACCACCCTGATCGTCTGATTGCTTCGGAGGAGTGGTCCTCGGCGAGGGTGCAAACCTTTCGTGGGGTGACGGCGTGCGGCTCCTCACGGTGCGACTCCAATCGATTACGCTCTCAATGGGAGAATCCGAGGGTGACGCAAATAGGGGTGGGTGCAGGATTAACCACGAGTCACCCAAGAAATCAGATGCACTGTCAGCTCTTCTCGATGGTAGCGTGCGAGGCGGGCAGCCCTTGGATTGGTGTCCTGCCGTCCTACCACCGACGCACGTGATACGCAACGCGGGCGACCCCTGAGATTTCAGGAGCCTCGAGCGTCGCGACTTGTCAGCCGAAGTCTTGGTCGTCGCCTCCTTCGTTCGAGTTCTTGTGTAGCAGTGGTCACGAGGCGTTGACGATCCCGAGTGGCCGTCCTCGGCTCTGTGCAGTTGTAGCTGGCTCCTAAGCGGAAAAGTTCTCGTCATCTGCGATTTCGAGACGGACGCTATCTCTTTCGAATCAGTGGCATCGTCTATGCTCTCGCTTCGCGAGTGTTCGAGTGGATTGTGCGGTGAGTCGGAACCAGAGAGCGCCTGCCGAGACATTGAGCGGCGGATTGACCAGAGAGACCTGACTTGCGGTACCGACGTTGTCCCCTTCTCCGCTTCATCTTCGTGTTGAGGGCTGCTACGTCCGCGTTCTCCAAGCGCTCCACTCGGAAACTGAGGGTGGTGCGATGATCGGGACGGCGCTAACAGCTTCAAGCGAGAGCGCTAAAAAGAATAATGCGAGATTTGAACAGACAGCTAACTATTGGTATGAGAACCGGAATAAAACGGAGCAAGACAGACTCAATTATTAGCCCATCTAAAATTATATGAACAATTTACTGAATGGAAAATTCGCGTCCCTTATACTCATCCATACATTGGTAGTTAAGACACTCATTGGTCCACTCTCGTAATAACCCTACTGACAAGCCGATGAAATACAGGTTATGGGTGCTTTGTTTCTGAAGCAGACAACCCAGCGGAACAGTGTGTCGCTTATCAATTTTTTTAGATAAATACTAGTCTTTCTTTTTTATTAAGCATGTTTCAAAATGTCAGTAGTACATGCTCCGCCCTTTCTATTTATTTCTCCCTGCACTCAAATATTTGCACAAAGTTAACAGTGTTCGAAACATTTTGGTTCAGGTTCCATGCTTTGCTTAATAATTTGTACCATACACAACATATCTGCAAAAAAACTAGATGTGCACATGTAACTACTCAATTGAACTAGCTTAGAGCTGTTTTTGCGCCAGTGAACACCCTAAATAACGCGCTTCGGCGGACTATAGTGATCCAAATTTAAAGCTAATGTTTATACCTCTAACGTAGACGCCGTCGAAATGGCGCTCTCATGAATCCCATCGGTGTTGGTCGAGGTAGGCACATCGCGAAAATGGCCGAGTTGGGAACGCCTCTTTGATCGCATAAGCAGCCACCAGGGTGAGTCGGTGGACACTGAGCGAAGCGCCGTCACCATTTGCCTGGCGACGTCGTCGATGCGGACTAGCGTCGCCGATGGCCCGCTCTCAAACACCGGCAGGACTTGACTCACCGTCCTGAACCTGGGCGTAACCAACTGTCCAGCCCGCGGCTTCAAATGGTCCTCGTTCGTGCGGTCCATGCTGTGGCGTGCAGGTGGTGCCCGTGGAGGTGCCTGGACTTGACGCAGGTCTACACGACCCTGCAGCGCTGCTATGTCTTCCTGAGAGAATACGAGAGTGAACAAAAATAAATAACCAGAGAGCAGTTTTTTGTGAATAAATATATTTACTTCCTAGTTTGTTTCATAAAACGGTTGCTTAGACTAGTTGGTGATTTGAAACCACGTTCGCAGAGCGCACAAGAAAATCACAGTATTGAAAAGAACACCACACGGCCGCCGAGTTTGTTTATGCATTCACAGACAGACAGAAAGACAGACAGACAGACTCATTGATTGATTGATTGATTGATTGATTGATTAATTGACACGTTTTAGTGAATACCGTAGGTGTGAGGTAGTGGGGCTCGCCTGTTAGCGCCAGTGTGCCCAGGTGTACTCCAAGGGCTAACTTAGTGTTCCGGTGCTGCAGAAGTGGAATGCGTGGTTGATATTGCCCTGTAAGCTGCCTCAACCATCCTGTGGCTCGCAATATTTCAGTGAAAAGAATCCCATTAGTTATATTGGCAGTTCATTCGTCCATTTACTAGCTGATGCTGAAGAAAATCAAGGCTCTCGTTGAGTAGAAAAAGTGCTTCATTTACAATAAACCGCAGCCCGACTCCCTGGGTTGCAGCTGCAGCGCGTGAAACGAAGGCTGAACTGATCACCTTCTTCTTCGTCGATATTTTTCCAACAAGCTCCCCGCGCGCCAATCCTCACGAAACGGTATGTTGGCGGTGACTACACACGTTGAATGGCCTGTGCGACGATAGATTCATCTGGCTGAAATCTTGTCTTGACAGCCCTTATTCTGTTTTGAGTTTAAGGCTCACTGAAACACACTTCACCGCTTCACCTTCGAAGCATGTCGTTGTAAGCCAGTTGTAGCACAGTTGTTAGAGTTGATGAAGATACGGGGTGGTGGCCACTCACTCTCTTCGCAGTTTAGCCGGGCGAGTCCCGTCGACCAGATTAACTTCGACTTTCATTCACGGGCAGACGCTTTTCTTGTTAGAAAGTCGGCAGAATTCCGTTTTCCGGAGTTTCGCTTCCTTTTACCTGGAGAAGACTTCAACATGCGATGACTTGTAACACAAGCAAGATGTCGTCGGCAGAATAAACGATATTTTAGCGGTGTTTTGCCGAACTATTTCTTTAGCGTTTTCTGGGCTGAAAGACAGTATGTCTGTGTCTGAACGCCTTACCAGTCCCGAGGCTTTTAGGGGCGAAGATCCTTATGGCGAAACCTGGCCTTGTCAAGAAGCGTCGGTCGTCGATCGTCGACCATCATCTTTACTCCGTTGTGTTCCCATCGTACTTGTCCATCCATTCGGTGAAGCCAGCATATTCACTGAGCGAATTATGATAAGTGGGGTGAAGCATCCGTCCGTCCAATGTGTGCTCTAGTGTTATAGGAGCGGACGAATGGATCTACAGACAAACAGAAAGACAGAGGGATGAACAGACAGACAGACAGACAGACAGACAGACAGACAGACGGACGGATGGACGGACTGATGGACGGACTGATGGACGGACTGACGGACGGACCGACGGACGGATGGACGGACGGATGGATGGACTGTAGGACGGACGGACAGACACAGACAGACGAACGGATGGCCATACGGACGGACGGATGGACAGACAGACAGACAGACAGACAGACAGATAGATAGATAGATGGATAGATAGATAGATAGATAGATAGATAGATAGATAGAGTGACGGACGGACGGACGGATGGACAGGCAGGCAGGCAGGCAAGTGGACGGACGGACGGATGGATGGACAGACAGACAGACAGACGCACGGACGGACGCTACACCCCACATATCATCATTCACTTTGCAGATATGCTGTGGTTTTTGCATTTTCCCCCCTGTTTGATAAGTACGGAGGCTGCTTTGACTTCATATTAAGATAACATGGATATATCGAAGCCGACATGTGTTACTTTATTGAGGCAACCAGCTTCTCGGTTTCAGTTCCGGGTCACATTATATTTCTTGGACATCATTTCGATGATTCCTAAGCCAATGTTGTTCTATACTGTGGTTTTATTGTTGTTCACTCCTGCTTTGAGTACAATGACCTCATTACAATGCGTTGCAGTAGCGCAAGACGCTGCTGGTCCATGTAACGCCCAGGTTAGAGAGGTCTCGACGGTCTTTAGTCCGGTTTCTAAATCATCGATGTTTCCCGTGACAAATGAGCAGTAATGGTTACTGCCGATCAAGATGTCAAGTGCATTTGGGCCCTGAGCTTGCTCAATGGCAGAGAAGTAACGTCCTTGGATCGGTCTCTAGTAGGTCGTGGAATCAATTGGCGACTCATCTTCGCCGTGACGACAGCTTCTATCTGCTGTGACTTGCAGCCACGCGCTGTACTCAGGGTGACAAACATACGTGAGAAGGGCTTCTCGTCAGGTCGTCCTCCAAAATAGCACACTGAAGACTTTTGTGACCGAATAATCGACAATGCCAGTTCAGTCAGTCGCTTCATCACGAAAATGCGCTGGCTGCCTCCATCGAATGAAACTCAAGCTAGGAATTTGTTTCCTTGTCCGTCTGCCCAAGCAGTAGCTGTTTGAAGGCATTGAGTTTCCTAATATACACTAGAGGGAACTCTGGCGCTAGTGTTCATGGGAGCTGCAACGCACGGTGCTTCAGTGAGCATGGAAATCATGGGTAGTAGAAAAAATTGTCTAAACTTCGTACTTTCTGGCCTGCTTTTGGCTCTGTGTGTGTTCGTGTGGCTTGAAGGTGTTTTCTCACGAAACAAAAATCAGCAAATGTTCAACAATTGTGCTTCACCACCCTATTTTTTTAACTTACCTTTTCAAATTGGGTCACGAAGTTTAAAATGGTCGAACATTTATTTCAAAACAAAACCAAAACACAGCAATAAACGAAGCCGCAAGTACGATTCGCCGCCCGCAAGTACGAAGACTAGGCCAATGTGTGTACTACCCATCATTCCCATGGTCGCTGAACGATCGCAGCGCCAGAGTCTCCTCTAGTTAATTTTAGGACACTCTGTGTTTGAAAGAACACACACTGTTTACAGCTGCTAGTTTCAATCATGTGCTATATCGGCGTTGTCGACATTTGGGGACTGTTCATTGAATTAAACAACCGAGGGTTGCACATTGTTTTGATTGCATTTTGTACATTGAAAGTTCCGTGTGTCATTTTTTTGCCAAATGATGTCGCAATGTACTGCGGAAACGTCAACCCACACTGAGTAGTCCTTTTTTTCCTCGAGGGGAATCGAACAGTCGCACTGCTCTTTGTTATGGCTGTTTGCGTCACACACACAAACTAGTGGGCAATCTTCCGTGAAGCTGGTTTCCCGAATGAGGTCAAACACTACGTGGTTGATTGATGTTGCTAAGAGGATGTCGTGCTTATACGAGAATATTTACCTCGGATTTTTGACACACGTTCATTTACAGATACGTGCAGAGTTCTTTGCTCTAGAGACACGATTTTCGTTTGAACAAAAAGCAGTAAATACTTAATGCTCGCCTTCTGGTGCTGGCTGTGTTGCCCTCGCTGGCGTGTGTGCTCTGCACGTTGGCGAGGGATGATTTTGTTGAACTGGAGGATGATGTCGTAAGGAAGTGGCTTCAGCAGAATAGAGTATAACAACACGGAGTAATGGCACTCCGATACTCTGAGAGTCTTGGGGGCACGCGTCTGGGATTGGACCATGTCGTTAAGATATCGGCATCCTCGAAGATTGTTTGAGGACTGCTCGGGTCATTTTGATGAGTCGCTGCAGGTGATCCTGAATGATGACGTTGGTTTTGACGAAGCGCTGTTTGAAAATGTCCAGGGCTTCACTTTAGCAGCTTGCAGTTGGAAGTCTCCCGATAGCTGATGCCTTGTCCCCAATTAACCAAACGTATGTAGGTATGCAGGTCTACATCGGTGAGCCCACTGTTGTTGTGGATCAGTTAACTAAACTTCCCAAAAAGGCGTCCGCGATGGTGGCTGGCCATCGAACTTCATGAGGTCGATTTTCAGAAGTTGGTTCGTGGGTCGGGGCGTGCGTTGCACGGGTTCAGTAGATGCTGGCGGTAGTGCTTGGTTCTCAGATCTTTGCAGCTGCCGTATTTAATACAGGAGCTTTGCTGATCTAATTGTGGCTCGATCGTTATAATCGACAAGCTGGACAAACTCTACCTCTGCTTCTATGGTTGACAGCGGAGGGACGATGCGGGAGTTGGTTGCCTTCGAGTCAGTAAGAAGCTGGTTGATGCGTTCGTTGAGAATACAAAGCTCCTCTTCCGTAACGCTTTCCTGAGTGAGCGTTGTTTCTGTCTCGTAAATAACGCGTGTTAATTGAGCTCTCTCAAATTTACGGTTGAGTTTGAGAGCTTACATGTTACGTACCAGCGTTGAACAGCTGGCTGTAAGCTGGCACGTTCAATGCGTAAGCGGGAAGGCAATTACCATGGGGCCATCGAAGTGGTTCTCTGTTACGATCGCTTTCAGTATCACTTGAGGAAAATTTAACCTTCCGTTGAGTAGAAAAAAGTGTTTATTTGGAATAAACAGCACCCTGACTCCGTGTGTTTCTGCTGCAGGGAGTGAATCGAAGGCAGAACCAATCGTCGCCTTTTTCGTCGATCTTTTTTAACACAGGTTTACTCGACATTGTATGTATTCGTTATGAGTCATAAGGCCACAAACATTGAGTTAAATTTTTAGACGGTGTTGTATGTATATGTCGTAAACCTGAAGTGATTCCTCGACCGCATATGCGTCTAATGTTGAGTCACACTAGGTGATCGTGCCGGTGCAACTACATCCTCCATATTACGCCACTTTTCTGCGGGTACTGTTTCATGCAACTGCAATGAGATCCTTTCTTGTGTTTCTTCTTTAGTCGTTTTCTATCTTTTTCCCACCGTTGCCTGTAACTTTGGTTGGACGAAGCTTCACAAAACATCACTCATCGCCCGGTTACCCACTATTACGCAACAGTTCGGCTCTGAAAATCCCTCCAGGTGGCGGAAGGGTTAAGGAAGGGAAGGTGACGACCACTCATTTTGTTGCACGGAGCCACATAAAAGTTCCTGTGGATTAATTATATGGGAAAGATGCCTTGTAGCCTAAAAATTCGCTCTGCCAAGAGGTCAAACCTGTGACCAACGACATTCCGATATAGTCGCTCTACCATTTGAGCTAACTAAGAAGCTAGAAACAAGGAGGACGCCCCACCATGGCGTTCTAGTCACTAAGGTACTCGCCTGCTGACTTGCAGGTCACGGTATTGAACCCCGGCTGTGGCGGCTGCATTTTTGATGGAGGCAAAAATGCTGTACGCCCGTGTGCTCAGATTTGGGTGCACGTTAAACAACCCCAGGTTGCCGAAATTTCCGGAGCCCTCCACTACAGCATCTCTCATAATCATATGGTGGTGTTGGCACGGTAAATTCCACATATCATTAGGAACCAGGAGGACGAGGGTGTATCAATCTACAACTCAGAGCGCGTGGACACCGTACACTGCTAATCAGTTCCGGTGAATCTCACTAGATCGCGGAAAGGTCAAGACAGTGGAATCGACAAGCACCTTTTGTGTGGCACGAAGACACTAAGAAAGGTAAGCGTGCGCAGAGTTCCCCTTCATGGAGGGGAGGAGGTTTCTCGCAGCGCCCCCTTCCCTATCATGTCAATGTTTGGGGATGACTTTGCGTTCTTACTTCTTTCGCCTCCCACCTCCTCTCCCCCACCACACGCCTCTCCTGTTTACACGCCTATGCTAGGAAATACTCTAATACTCTAAAAATACTCTAAACACTCCACTATACTCTAAGAGGCACTAACATAAATAATGTAGACAAATATAAGTACTTGGGCGTCCCATTCTCAAGCAAATTACCTTGGTCGACCCACATAACTGACATTACCACTTCTGCATTACGTAAGCTATGGTTTCTAAAAAGAAAACTAGCATCTGCACCCTCGCGTACTAAAATTCTAGCCTATAATGCCTGTGTTCGTTCTAAGCTTGAGTATGCTTCTGTTATCTGGGATCCGCATACCAAGAAAGATATTATGAATCTGGAACATATTAACAGAAAGGCTGTAAGGTTTATTTTTGGCAATTATTGTAGGTTTGATTCCCCGACCACCTTAATGCAATTAAACAACATTTCTACTTTAGAAGCTCGGAGAAAGTTCAGTCGTCTTTCCTTTCTTTACAATTGTTTGTGTGGTATTGTAAAAATTGATCTTCCTGACTGTGTTAAACCGCTCTCAGTACGACGTACTCGTCATGGTCATGAACATGCTCTAACCCCAATTTTTGCCCGATCAAATGATTTTAAATATAGTTTTTTTCCTAGAACTGTCGATGACTGGAATTGTTTGCCGTGTGACATCTTTCATCTAATAAGTTTCTTGGTGACCTTGAGCGTCACCTTCTTTCTTAACCTTTTGTTTCTTTGGTGTTGTTGTCTGTTGTTTTCTACAATTACGTTTTGATGTATCCACTCCTGCTTGGGCTAGCACATTGGCCTGCAGTATTGTGAAATAAATAAATAAATCCACAGAGATTGCTCCACAAGTAAGCTGCTTTCTGAATTTCACTTCTAATCCCTTCTAAACCCGGTGTTATCTTCACCACAACACGGCCAGTACAAAAATATGTTTTGTTTCTCAATAGAACAGCAAAAAAACGCAGCAAAACATATTTCTCCGTAAGATTTCCCTTAATTAACGGCGATAACATGCCTTGATGTTTTCCAAGTGGCGACAAACGAAGGCAGCGAGCAGGAGGGTGATGAATGTTGCCGGTAGCAAGAGAAAGCCGCAAAGGCGACAAACATGAGCGACGTGAAGAGAGGTGCCAAGCGCGCGCCCTGCCAACGCAGCAGCAGCGCCGACAGCTTCGTCCACAGCCGCGTAGAGTCCACCATCACATAGACGACCAGGAAACCCGTCAGACACACCAGTTCCTGAACACACGAAACACCGAATGAATCAAGCGCTCTTCAAAGGGGACATGTAAAAGGCATAGGGGAGTCAATATGGTTTTCAACCTGGCCTGATTTTTCTCTCGCTATAAGGATGTCGAGGAAATGGCGTTCGATAAAACACTAAAAGATATATTTCAAATCTCCTCAACATTGTCTTTCGCTATCTTGAAAATACCTATGCTATCAAACTGGACAACTTTAAATGGACTCTCGGTGCCTTGTTCGTTTTTAAAATATTTTGTCGCGTTGTGTCTTTTGTATATAGCGTTGGCATGTGTTATTAGTTGCGTGGCGTGCCATTTCAAATGGCATCTGGCTTGCCTATATAGCACTGTGAACGTTTGTGTAATGCGAATTCTTACTGTTATTAACGCTATATCACCACTCGCTGTTGCTGCTGAAGTTTACCATCCACCTTTAACCATGGACTAAACCAAGCCCAATCCCATTGTTTGAGTTCCTTTAGTTCCATCACTTGTTCCATGGCTTATGAGACTATGACATTGGCTATAATTATCAATATATATTGATATTCACTCGATTATCATCACTATTATTCAAGTGCCATGGCCCGTGACATCTATTATCAAGATATTTTTTTTATACCGTAAGCTCACAAGAAAATTAACGAACTGATCCCGCAATATTCTGCAGTATTGTTAGCGCCCGTACTAACTGAAAAGTTGCCTAAAATATATCGATTTCCGATCACAGTCATTGGCTGCTGATATCAGCTTGCTGACTCACCGTGCCACTGTGGTCAAGGACGTCTTCGTAGGCTGACGTAGAGCGACCGAGTAAGGCCGTGGCTACCCATAGTACGAGGGACACAACGGGAAGCGGTAGGGTCTCCAAGACTGTGAGCATAACCACCAGCATAACGGCAGACGGCAACGCCTGCATTGAGTAAGTACAACTGACACATCTCAATGGCAAATTTCTATTAAAGATCGCTTTTGGGCAGCATCAAAAGGGAACTCTGGTGTCTTTTCGACCATACTTGATTGATGCCGCTTTCGAATAGCATGAGCATATCTGTAACAGCTAGGGTCGTTAATTTTTTCAAGACATTCGTCAATTATTTAAATTGAGCAATAAACGACGCGTCAATACCGAAACCGACGCCGGCAGCTGCTCGTATGTGTATACCATGGCGTCACGAAAGCAAGGCTACACGCCATTCCCGCTGGCCAGGGTGTAAACGTAGAACACGTGCTCCTTCTATGGCGCAAAAAGCAACCTTTCAATGCCATCCGTGTCGGAGTCAAGCTGTGCCAGCCTGACTGAACTGTCGAACTGAGCGATGATTGGAGCTAATATGTGAACGTGGAAGCGTCGCCTTTTTATGTCGACCGGCCGGCGCGTGAAGCACTTCACATGCCGCGCATTCATCTCCTCATTGCGCAATATTGCTCTAAGACCATATGTCGATGGCGACTAACACGCTATGCAGCTGCCAAAGCGCGACTGCTTTCGCATCATCGTCACCTCGTTGATGAAAGCCTGCGCTGCATCTGACTGCTGAGTGAGGCGGGGTAGAAAGATTACATGCGTACGTCACAATTAAAGGGTAGCACGCGTTTACAACCGTGATTACGAGATTAGCAACCAATTTCAAATTCTGTTTATAAGAACCTAAATCAATTACGGTTGCGTAATTTCGCATTGTTGTCAGGATGGCAAAGAAAACTTTTATCCAAATCGGTTAATACAAAGAAGTGACTGGAGTTCCTCTTTAAGTAGTGAGCAAACAACATGCTATTACGCCTCCGCAAGAAATAATTGCGCGTATGGTCCAAAGACAACAATAAGTTGAGCTGGCAACGGCAGCGATTTGTAAATGCGCGGGCGCCATCTTCATTATTGCTTTAGCAGGTGTACGTATACTGCTAAATTGAAGCTCTATTAAGTTCGCTGATCACACCACGTCGATGACTCGGAAGCCGACCCACAGGTCGTGGGATCGAATTTCGGCCATGGCGGCTGCATTTTTGATGAAGACGAAAATGCTGTAGACCCATGTGCTCAGATTTGGGTTTACGTTAAAGGTCCGCACGTGGTTTAAGATTCTGGAACCCTTCACTACGGCGTCTTTCGTAAGGATATGGTGGTTTTGGGACGTCAAACGCCACATATTAATCAATAAAAAATACAACCACTTTGATGACGCCACTTGTTTGTTTCTTGAGCATTCCACGAAATGTTGCCTCATTCACAATTGTTGAGCCCTCAAGCTTCGACTGTAAGGTCTATGAAATGAAATTCTGCCTTCTTGAACCCTCGGCTGCTCACCCGTCAGACGCAAGTTTGATCCCAGCCTCTGCAGTCGCATTTAAAAGGGGGTAAATTGCGAGACAACCATCTATTTGAGTGTTAGTCCACGTCAACGGAACCCAGGTGGTCGAAGTTTCAGAAGCACTACACAATAGTGCCGAAAAAAGGTGCGCGTTAGGCTTGTTCGTGATTCATGCAAACTACAAATAATTTACCTCAATTAGTGCGGGACCAAAAATGCGAAGCAAAACACACGCGCACACAGCGCTAACAGTCAACAATTTGACCAAGGGTAGTGCTGTGTGTGTGTGTGTGTGTGTGTGTGTGTGTGTGTGTGTGTGTGTGTGTGTGTGTGTGTGTGTGTGTGTGTGTGTGTGTGTGTGTGTGTGTGTGTGTGTGTGTGTGTGTGTGTGTGTGTGTGTGTGTGTGTGTGTGTGTGTGTGTGTGTGTGTGTGTGTGTGTGTGTGTGTGTGTGTGTGTGTGTGTGTGTGTGTGTGTGTGTGTGTGTGTGTGTGTGTGGTGTGTGTGTGTGTGTGTGTGTGTGTGTGTGTGTGCGTGTGTGTGTGTGTGTGTGTGTGTGTGTGTGTGTGTGTGTGTGTGTGTGTGTGTGTGTGTGTGCTAAGGAGTTCCTCATAATGATGTCGTGGTTGTAGCACATAATCCTCCGACAAGTAATATTTTTATCACAGTATGAGCGGAAATCAACCTAGAACGATAAATGGGTCTACAAATTTTGAAGGTGGATGGCCAATTTGCCAACAGATGCTAGCTGCGCAAGATATGCAGTGACTGACATTATGAAGCTGTTCTATATTTCGAGGAGTGTCTTCGCCATCGGCCAACTAGTTTCACTAATTATGTATGCTCTATGTCGACTGGATCTTTATAGTTTTAATTGAACCTTGTGCTGGTGAACCTGTTAAGCTCGGGTGTTCCTAAAACACCCTTAATTAACAAAAACCTCCTTACCTACAATATGCACGCGTTAACAAAAACAAATAATAAATAAAAGGAAATAATTTTTTCAGGGCTCGAACTACACAGTATGAAAACGAGTGCTTTGAACACAAGGCAAGGTGTACACGCACTTGTCATATGGGAGCAGAGCTGAAGCATATGAATGCGTTCTGGCAATGATGCAATGTAGCATTGAAAGCAGTATGCTTGCTATTGGCGCTTCATTGAAATATTCTATTGAAATATTCCATTCTATAAGCGACCTGATGGACAACGCGTAACGTCGATATCAGGGATCGCACATTTTAGAAGAACTCCAACCTCGAGAAGATTGAATTTCTCAACTGTGTTTCTATGATCACATAATGATAGCTTCATTGGGCCGTTATTATATACTTCATAGGGCGTTAGTAAATACTAGGCAAGTTGGTGCTTTGTAGTGTCGCTTTGCAATAGGACAGCTGTTTATTTAACGATCTACATCACTTACGTAATGTAGATGGTTGTATAAACAAAAAAGATCTATGTACATGGCTTATACTTGAACGTTGTTCTTTTAAAAGTTTGGCATTTCAAACACCACCACTGAGTTAGTTCTCGTCTTAAGTCAGTGGACAACTGGAGTTTCTGTCTAGGACCATCGCGTGAAATGCGAGACCTGTAACAGCTGCCAGGACGTAAGAGTTTAAAAACAAGGTACCAGACTCTTGATCAACAATAGCGGTGCCAGGTACAAGGGTGCTGCGACACCAACAAGTGCCTTGATGCTACCGTCTTGTTTGGCCATTCAGAAACCCCGCTGGTGGTCCCAGATGACTTAACAACGATTCCCTGGTTCAAGCTTCTCCTCGCCAGCTCTGGAGAAAATCAATGAAAAGGTAGAGTAGGTTAAACTCGTGTAAGCCTATGCTGCCAGCGAGGGTAATGTGAGGCTTTGTTACACAAAGACTTTGCACACATTGCTTAGTTAAACTTAGTACTGTTCTCACTGCCGTTGTTCTTGCTAAACGATACAGCGGCTAAATATTGGCACGATTTCGCCTTTGTTGCTCAGATTAGTCGCTCCGTTGGTTATCGCCCAACCTTCGCCTCAATGTTAAAATAGGTACTTTGCCTTGGTTTGAAATTCTGGAATGTGCCATCCAGCTATATCTACGGGATGATTGGATTCAATTCATCGCTTGCGCAGAGGCGCGCTATCTATAGCGAGGCAGAGAAGCCAAACACCACCGAAGCTGTCATTAAACGTTCACTTTGTCATGCAGTAATGCAGCGGCAGGTCTCCGAGGGAGCGCAAATGTGAAACCTCTTCTCTGTGAAACTGTGGTGTCACATCACGCTTCTAACACTAATGCTCGGGCAGGTGGAGACACAAAGTTTTTAACAAATATACTTAGCGTAAAATGTGGCACCATCGTCTATGCAAATTTCTTAAGGGGCCTCGTTGGAGCCCTTGGAATGACGGTAGCCCCGCCGCGGTGGTCTAGTGGCTAAGGTACTCGGCTGCTTACCCACAGGTCGCGGAATCGAATCTCGGCTGCGGCGGCTGTATTTCCGATGGAGTCGGAAATGTTGTAGGCCCGTAAGCTCAGATTTGGGTGCACGTTAAGGTGGTCGAAATTTCCGGAGCCCTCCACTACGGCGTCTCTCATAATCAAATGGTGGTTTTGGGACGTCAAACCCCACAAATCAATCAAATCAATCAATAGAAGTGACGGTATATGTGTCAGCGAGGCTTGTGTTGGCTGGTGTTCAGCGAGGCTTCAGATCAAAAGTGGATACAACTGCGCAAAAAAAGCTTCTGTAAAACAAAACGTTTATAAGCAGATCTTATTCACGCATATTATACTCTGAAATAAAAGTCAACTCAAGCCTACGGCACATCCAAACGGCGGAAGCAAGAAACAAACGACATAATTTGGCAGATGGAGCACTGGCTTCGTCGTCTGCCTGAAGTGAGCGGCTGTTGGATACTTTTTACGCTTCGTAAAATTGTACCACGACTCACAATACAACACGTTTTTGTGCAATAGCAAAACATAGATAGCTTAGTACGTGCCCTTTTACTAAGAAATCAACCATTTTAACGTGAAATCAGACGTGTATTTGAGGTACACAAATCCAAGTCTAGTTCGAAACTCACATATTCCGGCATTCTCTTGCATCCAGCCACTCACTAGCGCCAAATTTCTCTCTATAATTTTTGGGAGAAACTCTACGGCTTCAGGTAACCACGACGAGATGAAATAACTTGCGAGACATGGAGCAGATGCCTTTTCTTTTGTATAGATAGTCACGGATTATTTGTGTGTCTAAGATGGAACAGAACCACGATAAAGCACATCAGGGGCTTAGTACGTTGTTTTCGCCATAACAGAAAACTTTTCATCATTAATTTGTACGTCATCATTCTCCCATTTCCTTAATGTGTCACTAATACTCTTTATATGTTTTGAGATTTTGAGATTCCCGACTTGGTTTATTTCACCATAATCGATACATAATGATATATACAGTTTGAACAAAGGTCGGATAGAAAAGAGGAAAAATATCATACATGATGAGGATAGCAGGGTGAAAGCTGCAATATATGCAGCTTGACAAGTCACCCCGACACAATGGTAGCAACGTGTGGTACAGAGACAGGTTTACTTAAGGCAAAACATTTCAACTCGCACTTCAAAAATCACTACAAACACTCAAGAAACATTTTTTGAAAAGCTAAACATTTATTTAAACCATACTTAAAATAAAAGTTTTAGCCATTACACGAAGAGTATCGCTTCCCGTGTACTCAGATTTGGGTACACGTTAAAGAACCCCAGGTGGTCAAAATTTCCGGAGTCCTCCACTACGGCGTCTCTTATAATCAAATGGTGGTTTTGTGACGTTAAACCCCACAAATCAATCAATCGTACAGTATCGCTTGTTAATTTGTACTTACTCAGTACAGTGGGCAGGTGAAATTGTAGTAGCTGTGACCCATAGTTTGTACGAGGCCATAGAATGTACCAGTTAGCAGTGTTCAAGACAATTAGCAGTGTTCGAAACAATTGAAGCGCTTCGGTTACTGGTGCCATTGATTACACTATCCCAAAAAAGACCAGCTTCCACAGTGCACAGGATCATATAGTTATGCAAAGAGTTGCAGTAATTACAGTACATTTACAATACGTATGAGGTGTAGCGATGGCGCACTATGAAGGGTACAACACCATCATTTTAAGCAATGGTCACTTCAACTTCATCTTCGGCTAGTAGCCCCCTCTAGTCTACAGTAGCAGAAACATCTATGTCTTGTGACATGAACTCCCGGAGGCAGAAGCACCGTCTGGGTGCATCGGATTGTGCACATCACAAGCGTTCACACACTGTTTTTATCAAACCGCGGTCACCATTTTGTCTATCTTCAAGAAAACATATTACGCGTACTGTAGCTTGGTAAAGTACCTAATTATTGGCTTGTCACTAGCTATAACTAAGTAGCAGTAACACAGGCTCTGATAATAACAGGTTCGGTAATATTTTGTGTGAGCTCATTCGGAATAGCACGACATTCTAATTTGGTTTGCGGGTTCAAAGCACACAATCGGCACTACGTACAGCATAAAGTTGTCCCTAAACCAGCCAACGTCAGTACATGTGGTCAGCGTCCAACCACGGCGCACGCCTTATTGCTCTAGCAGCGGGTGTTATATATCACCGCAGCAGCTACTACAATGGATATGTAACATTACATGCAAGTTTCACACATTGATTTCAAAGGATGCTGTATCATTCCTCCTGTAATCTACTCCTTGCTTAAAAGGCACGTCAGCTCGCAAAGCTGCCTATTTAGTTTTGGGGAATAAAAAAAATTGACAGATCCCACGTAGACAAAGAATCGATTGTATGCGAAGCACGAATGAGAAATGTTGCTATGTCACTTTAAAACTGGCACATCGTCACGAGGTGGAGGTAAATGATGCCGTACAAGGCTTCCGTGTCATTATTATCACGTTTGGATGTGTCGTTTACCTCCGTCATCTATTCAAGTCACGTGATACCAGATTTAGTATATGTGGAGCTAGCGAAACGGCCGCGAGCACGCTACGAGCATGGCGTGATGTCATGTTCTTACATCACACGCGTGTCAGGATTATCATGTTTGCACCAGTCACATATTTCGTCATCCATTGACGTCACATAACACCAAATTTGGTAAATGTGCAGCTAGCCAAACGGCCGCCAGCGCATGATGAAGAGCCCAATATACTCCAATGTAGTGTTCACGCGCGCGCACGCTAGGCACAGTGACGAAACGTTAGCTAAACGCGAGCACTCTATATTCTGACGCCAGGCGCGACCAGCGTCCGTCGGCGCGGCCCGACGGCAACTGGCGCGAATTGCGACATGCTGCATTTCGCGCCTATGCGTTATCCAGACAACACTGCATCTCCCTCTTTTCGTGACGACTCGTGCGCTGGATTTCGGGTCGACCGGTTGTGCCCCCGTAATCTCCAACGAGAGCACAGCTCTTGCCGGCTGGCTCGCCCATCGCCAACTCCTGACGCCAGCAGGAGCTCTCGCTAAATGGTGACCCGTCCTCGGACTTCTGCGACCATGTCCACCTTTCTTATCTTATTTTTACTTCAGTATGTTGCCGTCCCTGCACCTCTCTCTCTTCCTACTTTTCTCATTATTTTCATACCTTTAATTCCTCCCTATTCCTTTTTAAGCCCTCCTTTCCCCGCATCCCCTGGGCAGAACTGTGGAGGTACTCTGCATTCATAGAGAGGCAGTAACGGAACTGCGCTTTTTTCTTGCTTTTCCCCTTTCAAAAGTCACATATTTTCGTGGCAGAGGGACGACGGACGCGCTGATATGCGCATGCGTCAAAGCAATGCAGCCTGGCGCCTGCCAGTATATGGCAGCACCGGTGCCTGGCGTGGCAACGCCGGCGTGACGCGACGAAAGGAATTCTGGCGAGCACGCCCACCGCGTCACGTCAAAATGTATTGGCGCTTTGACTCTGGCATGTAGCCAAGTTTTCACATGACACGAATCCCATGATTTTCATGTTTTCACCAATCACATACTTTCTTCATCCATTGGCGTCACGCAATACCACATTTAGCATATGTGAAGCTAGCGAAAAAGCCGCGAGCACATCATCAGTGTGGCATGTAGTCATGTTGTTACATGACACTCATGTCGTGATTATCATGTTTGGATGTGTCATTTACCTATGTCGTCCTTTCGCGTCACGTAATACCGAGTTTGGTGCATGTGAAGATAGCGAAACGGCAGCGAGCGCATCATGAGCGTAGCATGTATACATGTTGTTACATGACACGCATCTCATGTTTATCATGTTTGAACCAGTATCATACCTTCGTCATTCATTCACGTCCCGTAATATCAAACTTCCTATATGTGAAGCCAGCAAAACGACCGCCAGCACATCATGAGCGTGGCATGTGGTCATGTTATTACATGACACGCATCTCATGATAATCATGTTTGAACCAGCCACATACCTTCGTCATCCATTTACGTACTGTAATACCAAATTTGGTATACGTGACTCTAGCGAAACGGCCGCGAGCGCATCATGAGTGTGGCGTTTTAGTCATGTTGTTACATGATAGGCATGTCATGATTTTTTGTCTGCGTCTGTCGCTTGTGTTCGCCATGCATTCACGCCATACCATACCAGTTCTGCAACATGCCATGAAAACGAAACTACCTCGAGAACTGCAAGACCGTGATATGTAAATCATGACATTCGTGACATAAATGTCATAATTTTCTTGTTATGACTAGAAAAATATATTCTTCATACAGTCACGTTATGCCATACCACGTTTGGTATTGATACCATTATCCAAACGGCCAGGAGATCTAAAAGTCGTAGGCGGCTAGATAGATAAATGGATAGATAGATACGCTCAAAGTCGCCGAAGCTCGCTAAGAAATGCTTCGCGTTTAAAATCGACTGCTCGCGTTGCATTACCCGTCACTGGCCACCCTGTATATGTAGGCACTGGATCGCATCAGTCAAGGGCTTCTTTACGTGGCATGGCCATGATGAGCGTTATCGTCAACGTCACCGCCGGTGTAAGCGTTAGCGCACGCTGTTTCACATGTATACATGGAATTCTCTTTTGCGGGAGGTGGTCCATGTTTTTTTTTCTGGGTTCAAACTATTGCACCTGTTAATATGTAGCACCCAGGTACTGATTATACACGTGTGTATACCACACAAATGGCCTCAAGTGAGTCTCCGCAACGCTACATCTCGAAGCTACCAAATGTTTCGAAAGAGGCGAAGTTGGTGACACGGTATATTTGTTTGTTTCACAGTGTCTCAAACTGGTCATATTAACTGCAATGAGGGCGTAAAGAAAATTTGGTGAGGAGACGCCGTGAAGACTGTGAGCAGATGACATGGCGCGTGTCACAGGTCTCGTTAATTAGAGAGTCGATCGCCGGGCTAATTTCAAGGGCCGAAGTATCGGCCCCCCGAACCGCACCACGAAAGCGTGGACAATTTAGAAGTGGTCCTTTTTGGCGCGCCAGCGGACGCCGGCTGTGGCCCAAAGAACAAGTCAGCACCGAGAGTTGACAAACCAACAAAATTATATTCTGAATAATGGCAGATCAGAAAAACAATACACAAATATGCTCACTCCACAATAGCTGAGTACAATATGTCACCGATCAAACAACGTACTACACATTGCAATTAGCCACACTTGAACAGCGGACACAGACAACAGTACACACTACAACGCAGTCGCATGCATTGAACAACCAAGACACTTAAAGACTAAAGAGATAGAAAACCTATTCAGTCCAAAGTCCTTGGAACAAAAGTCTGAATGATACTCTTCCGAGAATCACTCACTTAAAGTCCAGCGTTGTTGCCGTTCCGCTGCCCCGAAGTTTCTCTTCCAGGAAACCTCGCGTCTTCAATTGGCCACTCTCCAAGCTTCAAACTTCTTCGCCGGAAACTCGTCGGCTTCACACACGCAGCTGTTGCAACGCGTCTTCGCTCGATAGCGGTAAACTCACGCTCTTGCCTGTAGCTCGAGCCTTCACCCCTCAGGTGGAAATCCTCTACTTCTCCTGCTTTGTCCCTATGGACAAAACCTTCGCCGACTACACGGCGGAATCCCTACGCACTCTGGCGCTAACTTCCGTCTTCTCCTGCTTTGTCGTCTCGGCCGCTTGATTAAATACCTTCCGCGCGACATTGCAGAAAGTTCTCGTCATTTCGTCGGCGCGATACGCAGCGAAGGCTGGGGAGAGGGCGAGACGTTTGGAATGCTCTCCGCGGCGGATGACTCAACTCGGTATGACCACGCCCCTTTTCTTCAAGAAAAATCCACTGCTTGCTCGGCCGCCGTTGTGGGGTGAGGAGGTTCGTCGGCGAAGCCAAGCTTCCGAGAGGAGAGGCTCGCGCGCTTGGGAGCCTTTAGATGTTTGTTTTCTTTTTCTTTCTTTTTCGTTGACCTCGCGGCGTCACTCCGGCGGTTCGTCGCGAGAATTTGGCGGCGCGCCCTTTTTGAGCGCTCGTTCTGTGACAGCGTGGTAGATTACATGTGAAGAGGCTAATAGCCCTTACTATTGGCTGAGGGGCACAAGAGCTTCCACAATGCTGAAGGGAACTTCCGAAACAGATAGGTGCCAACTTAAAGCGGGTAAAGCTGTGTTACAGATTGACGATCAATTTCAGAAGCTCTCATGCAAGGCGCTTTGAAATTATATCATGATCCTGCCAAGAATGCAAATTACTCAACAAATATGATCAATGAAACACGCGCACTTCGTTATGGCATTATAGGTCGGTGCTACAATGAAAAGTTCTGATGTAAACCACAGTGCACGCCCGCGTTATTTACGCATTGATTTATTCGTCTCACAGAGCATTCTACACTAGCAGTCCCGCGTGTTTGTTTTAAGAGTTCTGTGATGTGTTTAAATTTCTATGATTCCAAAGCTTCTATCTACGACAAAGCTAGTGTCCTAACTGAGGAAACTCCAATAACAGCATGGACACGTATCTCTATAACTACATGCACTCGTTTACGAGCCAAAAATAATGTATGCTTTGCCCGCAGTCATCGCTGTGCCCCCGCTTTCCAAGAAAATTTTGATGTGGGCCCCATCTGAATACGTGTGCTCATTTCCGTGACTTCGGGTACCTCTCGCGTGTTTCAAGTATATGGTCTTCCCACACATACAAAGGTTCATGTATTTGGTTTTCGGTAGATGAAGTTGAGCTTCCTAGCATATATTTCAACAAGGATGCTGTCAACGAAACAATTATTATTTGTAGTACTTGTACTGCGAGCAAGAACCTACTTAAGGTTACAACATAAGCCACATAACACGTCTATTGCACGGCTTTTTTGCACCTACCACGGCTTCCTTGCAGACAAACTGCAGTTGTGGGGACGCAGCATGTATTCATTCTTCGGTTGTAACCGGGGAATGCATGATTTGATGCACAAGCGACAATGTATTGAACCCTGAGGCACGAGAAGCCTATGTTTTAGCGATGAACGCGTTACTTACTCATAAAACAAGCGTTGATGGTTGAGCTCTGGCTCTGGTCGCGACAACGCCGAACGACCAGTGTGAGCGCTCACGGTCTTCTTCGTTCTCGAAATGCGAAGCCCGTACACGGCACGAGGAATATGTCATCAGCACAAGGCCGAAGAAAAATTTTTAGCGCGAACATTGTCGGACTTCGAATAAAGTTAATTAATTAATTCATTTATTCATTTTAGCGCGAAAGTGTTACGGGGCTCGTTTCGAAGAAATTCCGGGTCGGCGTCGTTGCTTGTGAGCGAAAGATGATCATTTTGTCCGTTACCTAAAAATCGAGAAAGATGCAAATGAAATGGGTGATTGAAATTTCCGAGTCTCAGAGAGGATTGAAGCTTTGCCGGCCATCGGCGTGGCAGGCAGTTGTTCTAGCACAGAGCGGCAATATTGGTAAAAACTGCATATGAAAAAAAAAGATATATGAACGTCATGTAGCGGGCGCCTATGAGCCTCCTTGACACATCCTCTTTGGGTGTCAGATGCGCAGAATCAAGCCAGGCTTTAAAAGATGTGAATTGAACAACGACTGCATGCTTTCAAGGCTCACCGATTACAAAGTGCTCAGAGATATTTATTCATCGGTAGCAGCCAAATCATCCACAGAGTGAACAGTTGCGTTGCTTGCATTGCCGGATGCGTAGTGGGCCCTTAGCCAATTTCCGGAAGGAGTAGCGTAGTGGGCACCTAATATTTGTGCTTGCAATAGACATCCAATGATATTTTGAAACAGGGAAACTGGTTAAGCACTATAAAGCTACGAGGAGTGACAAAGCCGCAGGCTTTCCAAGCAAAACATTGCCACAGCTATTGGTGTCTGAAAACTGGCAAAATTGCGCCGGAAATTTGCGTTTTTTACATGCAAAGAATGTTATACTAGGGGCTAGTCATGCGCAGTCGCCGTCCGCAGCCACCTCTTTCTCCGCCAGCCATCTGTGCATCCCTTCCTCCTCTCAACACAGCGTGCGCTGCACTCGCTTCTCCCCTCCGCGCACCACGTGGCCTATAGTGTTACGTGCGCCAGCTGTATGCTAACGCGCGCATGCGCAGGCCGGCGCCGGCGCTCACTATAAATAACCGAGTGTCGGGGCGCGCCGCCTTCGTCGGTTGGATTGTGTGGTCGCTCCACGTTCGATGTCGCTGGTGAAAATGTATGCTAACGAATCCACAAACACACTTACTGAAGTCCCTTCCAATAGCGTCAGCCAATGTGTTAGCGGAACCGCAAGCAATACCGAAGACACTTCGTCCGTGGACAAGGCCGCACTGAGAAGAGCTCGCGATGCGGAACGCAAACGTCTGCGTTTGCGTTCCGTGAGCAAGGCCACGTACTCATACTCGTACGTATACTCATAAACGGGAGTCGTCAGCGTCTAGCCCGGCGCTCAACAACGCGCCAACGGCGAGCACTACATCGCTAGCGTCTGCGGAGTCGACGTCATGACGATGTACCTCGTGCCCAACTTATCATGTGCCGTCGAGGAGAAGTACGTCGACGAAGCCGTGGAAGAATACCTGAAGTAACGACCACAACGACGACCCGTCGTGATAGTTGGCGAGTTCAACTGCGACGTCATCAAGGACGATTGGGTGGTCGACTACACGGAGTCGCGGCACTCGCTGAAACGAGCAACGCACGACGGCAAACATCATCCGGCTGCGGTTCGCGGGACGTGCATCGAACACGTCTTTGAAAATTTCGACCTTCGACCGCTGCAACGAGGCCCACTCACCCTTCATTTTACGGACCATGAAGCCATCTTGCTCAAAATACCCAAAGCCTCTCATCAATAAACATCGTCCTTCGCAGCATACATGCGTGTGTGTCACTCGTGTTCACTCGTGGTCACTCATAACGCACACGCATGTCGCAAATTACAAACCACATTTATCGCACTTCCAATTATATGCTCCGCATGCTAACCAATGTTCCCACTCGGGAAACTGCGGTCATTTTTTTAGTGTGTTACGCCTCATTGATACATAATGCGTTTTTTCACATTTATTTCGCATGTGTTTAATTACCTGAGTCGCTTACCACTGGTAACTGCGGTTACAAATCAACATGGCAGCACCCATATCGTAGTGACCGCTTTCTTCGATCTGAATCTGCTCATGCTACTCGCCACCTGCGCTGACGGCAATGAACAAATAGGGAACTCAGCAGTCGATCTTTTTCATCTTGCTCTGAGTACAAAGCATCAAGTATCTTTGGTGGTTATTTGCGAGATATGCTAGTTGCTTAGCTGCACCGGATAAACCGAACGCTTCGATGCAGTGCTCGGGCAATGGTTGCGTCGCCACACCAAGAACGCTGCTTGTTCAGCGTTCCTCGAGCTTCACGTCCTCCCTCAGTGAAAAGGAAAAAGAACCGTGCAAGAAACAGAACACCGTGCACCCATACCATCTTTGGTATCGATATCATTACCCAAACGGTCAGGAGAGCTAAAAGTCGTAGATAGATAGATAGTGCCACATGGTTTGCTTGGGTGAGATTGAAGAGTGAAAGAAGACAAAGACGATCTCTCTGAGCCGCTGCTTGAGTAGTCGACTAAACGAGCCCATTTTTATCACGTTTGTTGAGAGTAACGTGACAAGACTGGTGGAGTTGTTGGGTACAACGTCTCACAATCCACCCGATGCCCAAGACCCCGTCCAGCAGCTGGAACACAAGCCCTGCACCCGTGGACACTCCTGTTCATAGAGTAAGCCGCCGCCAACGAGGCCTACCGCCTGAGACACCAACCACTGACGCAGCGACTATGACATCAATACAAGATCCCATGCAAGCTCCGACACCTTCCACGCCGATCTACTGCACCGTCCAGAACCCGCTGATGCCTAGCCCCTTTCACGGAGAGCAGCATGAAGATGTTGACGACTGGCTGAGTGAGTTCGAGCGTGTCGCAGCGATCAATTACTGGGATGATGCCGCGAAGCTCCGGAACGTGTACACTTGCCTAAAAGACGGTGCCAAGACGTGGTTTTTGAACAGGGATGATGTTCTGACATCTTGGCGCGAGTTCCAGCGTCGCCTCCTGGAGACCTACAGGAGTCCCGACCACCGCGAACGAGCGGAGCGTGCACTACAATCACGCATCCAGATGCCCAACGAGACCGTCTCGATGTACGTCGAGGACATGACACGGCTTTTCAAGCGAGCGGATCCTGCTATGGCAGAAGAAAAAAAGTTGCGCCACCTCATGCGTGGTGTTAAGGAACAACTTTTTGCTGGTTTAGTGCGCAGTCCCCCCAAAAGTGTTGCTGAGTTCCTCACTGAAGCGGCAACAATGGAGCGAGTACTGCACCAACGGTTTGCCCAGTTTGACCGTCAAGTGAATGCTGCCTCAACTCCCGAAATTTTCGCCACCCCTGGGAGCAAGAGCCCCGAATGGATTCGCGAGATCATTCGATCTGTCGTCCTGGAAGAAATCGAAAAGATGTACGGGACAAGACAAATCGATGTTGGTTCTATCACCAGTGTCATCCGCGACGAGGTCCAGCAGGTGCTGCACGCCCATCGTTTTCCGCCCACGTCGGTTGATCCGCAAACGGCTCCTGTGTCTACTGACAGTTGCCGTCGTACGTACGCGGAAGCCTTGCGATCTGCCACTCCTCTTTCGGGTCAAGGAGTTCCGATCCAGCCAGTGCCGCACGTCCTGATCCAGACAGTGCCGCAAGTCCCGATCCAGACAATGCCATACGTTCCGATCCAGACAATGATGCCGTCAGTCGCGATTCAGTCAGCGCACGCTGATTTGGACATCGATAGTCGCCGTGCACCGACGCGCAAGTCTGATCTCTGGCGTACGCCAGACAGACGACCCCTGTGCTATCATTGCGGTGAGGCTGGTCACATTTACCGCGAATGCCCATACCGGCAACTTGGACTGCGCGGATTTTCCGTCAATTCCCCTCGTCCCCGAATTGGTAAAGGCCAAGGGATATTGAAGAGTATCTCGCGCAACAGCATGCACCCTTTACACGACGGCAATCGCGGTCACCATCTCCGAGGAGACCCGCAGTCACTGGGCCACGTTTCGGGGTGACGGCACGGGAACGCTCCCCGAGCCCTCGTCGGGAAAACTGAAGGAAGCGGCCTTCGGGGGCAAGGTCGCTGGGACTCAAAGTGCGGAAGACCTCCCATCGACGCTTGCACGCAACGCCGAAGGCATTTCGTCAGAGAATAATCGCGGTGCCGAAGAAACGCCGACATCCGCATCTGAACCTAGTGACCGCGTGTCACTCGACATACCTGTGCTGGTTGACGGTCTTCAGGTCAGTGCATTGGTAGACACTGGTGCAGACTATTCGATCATCAGCGGGAGGCTAGCGAAAGATCTCAGGAAAGTGATCACGCCGTGGAATGGAACGCGAATTCGAACAGCTGGAGGACACGTTGTAACACCGCTGGGTCGCTGTACCACAAGAGTGAAAATTCGTGCGTCAACGTTTGTGCTCAGCTGCCTCGTTCTTCGTGACTGTTCGCGTCAGCTGATTATCGGCATGGACTTCCTTCGGGAATACGGTGCCATCATAAATCTCCGTGAGCGCATCATTACCTTCTCGACTCAAGGCGCAACAGATCGAGACGCTGATAACTGCCGTAGACTTGCGCTGCGTGTTGCTGACGACAGTGTGACGCTGCCACCTCGAGCAACTGTTCCCATCGAAGTCACTTGTGAAGACTTCCAAGACGGCGACGTGGTGGCTGAAAGCAACTTATCACTTCTGCTGCTCCAAGGTGTATGCGCCGCCCGAAGTGTTGTGAGCGTCCGTGACGGACAGTCAACGATACTAGCTACGAACTTCAATTACGAGCACCGGCATCTTTTCCGCGGAATTACCCTAGCTTATTGAGAACCTGTTGCCGACGTCACGGAGTGCTTCGCGTCCGAGGAAACGCATGAGGATGAGGAATTTCTAGACCACATCGACATTAATTCGACGCTGTCAGACGAGAGAAAGGCTACACTTCACGACCTTTTAAGGGAGTTTAGATCTTGCTTCGCCTCTTCTTCTAAAGTCCGTCAAACACACCTCACGAAGCATCGAATTATCACCGACGATGACGTCCGCCCCATCCGGCAGCAGCCTTATCGCGTTTCTGCCAAAGAACGCGAGGCTATTCAGACACAAGTAAAAGAGATGCTCGATGACGGGATTATTCAACCATCCAGCAGCGCTTGGTCCTCGCCAGTCGTTCTAGTGAAGAAAAAAGACGGAACGCTGCGATTCTGTATTGACTACAGGAAGCTTAATAGCGTCACAAAAAAGGACGTCTACCCGCTTCCACGGGTCGACGACTCCCTCGACAGATTACGACGTGCGAAGTATTTTTCGTCCATCGATCTAAAGAGTAGCTATTGGCAAATTGAAGTGGATGAACGAGACCGAGAAAAAACCGCGTTTGTTACTCCAGACGGACTTTACGAATTCCGAGTTCTTCACTTCGGCCTCTGTTCTGCACCAGCCACTTTTCAGAGGATGATGGACACAGTTCTCGCTGGCTTGAAGTGGCAAAGCTGCCTTGTCTACCTCGATGATGTGGTCATCTTTTCCGAGAGCTTTGAAGAACATCTGAAGCGTCTCAGAAAAGTTCTGGAAGACATTCGCACAGCTGAACTCATGCTGAAACCCCAAAAATGCCATTTCGGCTATGAAGAGCTGAAATTTCTGGGACATGTCATTAGTGCGGATGGAGTGCGACCTGATCCAGACAAAACTGCTGCTGTCGCCGCCTTCCCTGTTCCATCAGATAAAAGAGCAGTACGCCATTTCCTCGGCTTGTGCGCGTATTATCGCCGATTTATCGCCAACTTCTCTAAGATAGCTGAACCTCTTACGCGACTCACCCGAGATGACGTACCCTTTACTTGGGGCGCAGAACAAGATACAGCGTTCACAGAGTTACGACAGAGAATGCAAACAGCCCCTGTTCTTGCCCATTTTGATGAGGACGCTGCTACAGAAATTCATACAGATGCCAGCAACGTCGGACTTGGCGCTGTCCTTGTACAACGACACGGCGGCGTTGAGCATGTGATAGCTTACGCCAGTCGTACTCTTTCTCGAGCTGAGACCAACTATTCTACGTCAGAAAAAAAATGCCTCGCAGTCGTGTGGGCGACGACCAAATTTCGGCCTTACCTCTATGGTCGTCCCTTCAAAGTGGTGACTGACCACCACTCGCTCTGCTGGCTGGCAAATCTCAGAGATCCATCCGGCCGTCTCGCACGGTGGAGTTTGCAGGAGTTTGATATTACGATTGTGTACAGGTCAGGACGCAAACACGAAGATGCCGACGCGCTTTCTCGAGCACCTGTGGGGAACGCTGTCAGGGGCTCCGAAGATGAAGATGCCTTTCTCGGAGCAGTTAGTGACTCCGAATTTATGTCGTAGCAGCGGGCAGACGATGAATTACGCCCAGTAATTGATTCCCTGGAAGGCCGCAACTCTCTGGTCCCTTAACACATTGCTCGCGAACTGCCCTCTTTTTGTCTAAGAAGAGGCATTCTTTACAAGAAAAACGCCCGTGGTAGCGACAAAGCCTTCCTACTCGTTGTTCCTACCGACATGCGTGATGAAATCCTCCTTGCGTGCCATGACGAGCCCACGTCAGGACATTTGGGCTATTCGCGAACTCTCGCCCGAGTACGCCAACAGTATTACTGGCCGCGACTATCAACTAGTGTACAACGATATGTGAAAGGCTGCCGTGAGTGCCAGTGCCGCAAGACTCCGCCTGTGAGACCCGCGGGCCTGCTCCAGCCGATCGCACCACCACGGACACCATTTGACCTCGTGGGAATGGACCTTCTCGGGCCCTTCCCTTTGTCGTCCTCTGGGAACAAATGGATTATAGTTGCGACAGATTATCTTACGCGTTATGCTGAAATAAAAGCGTTACCCCGTGGCACGGCCTCTGAAGTCGCGCAGTTCTTCGTGCACCAAATCGTCCTACGGCATGGTGCCCCGTCATGCGTGATTACGGACAGAGGGACGTCGTTTACAGCACGAATGATGGAGGACATTTTTAAACTGAGCTGCACAAGTCATCGAAAAACAACGGCTTATCATCCGCAATCCAATGGACTGACAGAGAGGCTTAACAAGACCATAGCGGACATGCTGTCAATGTACGTGGACGTACAACATAGAACCTGGGACGAGATTCTTCCATACATCACGTTTGCTTATAATACGGCAACGCAAGAAACAACGCGATTTCCGCCTTTCCGACTTGTTTACGGACGCAACGTGCGAACCATGCTCGATGCTATGCTTCCGTGCGACCAGAGCAATGAACTTGCTGAAGATGCTGAGCAATACACTCAATACGCCGAAGAAGCTCGTCAGCTAGCTCGCATAAACACCAGTCACCAACAAGATGCAGACGCACGACGTTACAACCTCCGCCATCGAAATGTCACCTACCACCCTCGGGACCGAGTGTGGGTGTGGATCCCTGTCCGGCGACCAGGCTTATCCTAAAAGCTCTTAGGTCGTTATTTTGGACCGTACAAGATTCTTAGACGAATCACAGATCTTACCTACGAGGTATTTCCGGACGGCGCAGCGTCTTCTCGTCGACAGCTTCGGCCCGAAACCGTGCATGTCGTTCGGCTGAAGCCCTACTTCACACAGTAGCCCTTGTGGTTTCACGTGCTACGACATGCCGTGACATTGCGTTGCTGCTGCTGTTTGTGTTCTCTTGTGTTTTTATGCCTTTTCTTTTTGCGCTTGGCGCAAGCGTTGGCGAAACTTCCTCATTTGCGCTGCGAGTAGTGGCACTCTCCCTCTTTTGGTTATCTATATCTGTGTGTATATACCTTCATTTTTTTATTTACGAGCATCGAGTTGATGCTTTCAAAGGGAGGGACTATTGCCACATGGTTTGCTTGGGTGAGATCGAAGAGTGAAAGAAGACAAAGACGATCTCTCTGAGCCGCTGCTTGAGTAGTCGACTAAACGAGCCCATTTTTATCACGTTTGTTGAGAGTAACGTGACAATAGATAGATAGATAGATAGATAGATAGATAGATACGCTCAAAGCCGTCGAAGGTTAATAAGAAATGCTTCGTATTTAAAGTGAAGAAACATATAACAATAATTGAACGGAGTCCTCCATGCGCTAGTGCTCACTGATCAATTCTTTGAGACGATTTGATATTACCTTCGGAACGGAGTGAGGATTCATGAACAGCAAATAGGCTATGGCAGAGAGGCAACCTAGTATGTTCATAAAATATCCGTCATTTTCCTTCGACAAGCCTGAACGTAGTGCATCTTGGGTCGGCTAGAACGAATTGTAACGATATCGGGGACAGAGTTCTAATTATATTTTTCAATTGCAGCCTACTTTCAAATCAAGAAATGGCAATGTGGGAATCGAGGTGATTAAAAAACTGATGGTAAGTGATCGACTTCGCGCAAGATCTCATTACTCGAGGATTATAGCCTAATAAGAGCTCCGGTTCGCTTACGTACGACATACATTTCAATCTGTAACTTTTGCCATTTTCGCTGACTGGACGTGAACTAAGCTATTTGAAATGTTGATCTCAGCCACATGTCATAACAAGTTTCTAGAAATAAACTTCAAGCGCAAGTTCAGGCCTTGGACCGTTCTGCGAATAAGAATATTGCGCCTTTAACTACAGCCCTTTCCCATTGTAGAGTGCATATAGTACTCTAAAGCAATCACAATTTTATTTAAACACGTTGCAATACTTATGGCGTAGAGTTAGCGTCGACTTGAGTCATTGATGAAAACGCCTCGTGGTCCAAATTTTTTCAGCGTCAATCATTTACACATCAGTCTTAACTCTCGAAATATCAAGCTCAACTATGTGACATCGAATCGTGTAATCTTCTAGACTTTATCATCACTGTGTGTAGTATATTATCTTTGCGTACGTTGAAAGTTGACATGCCGTGCTTTTGAGCAGCTATGTAAGTTAGTCATTACGACACGCTCTATATTATTCAATTGAATAATATATGAATTTAAAGTAACTTAAACACTGAAGGAACGTATGCTTTCCTAATTTCGCCCAGAGCTGCAGTTAATCGACAATATCTTGATGGGAATCTACGGGGAATACACAGCATGCACTACAATAACATGTTCTTGAGTGTACATGCTCACATTGCATCATTTGAGAATCGTGATAAATAGCAGAGGCCTGTCTTCTGTGCGATGTCAGTGCATGTCAAAGCACACCAGATAGTCCAAAGTTCTGGAGCCCTCCGCAACAGATAATAATAATATTGCGATAGATGTCAGATGTAGGTTTATTAACATAGCAGATAATCACCAAGGCAACGTGGCTGGTGAGTCCCGCGCACAAGCGTTTTACGTTTGCTCGTCATCATCAGTGACCACTACGCTGGTTCATGTCCATGTCACACGGTAAGATCATCCTTCTGTGGTGGGAGCGCCGTCACTGCATTTGTTAAATTGAAAAAGAGCTGGCAGAGGAATATGTACAATGTCCGCCTATAGTGATGTGTTTGGAGAGGCTGCGTCCAGAGGCACGATCTCGTCATTCACGTCGCTGAGTCCGCGTAATACTTTGTAGGGCCCGTTGTAACAGAACATAAGTTTTTCTGGTAAGCCGACTTGAGGCATTGGGACCAGAAGAGATCCCACGCTTTGATGTCGACTATCGTAACGGGCTTTTGGTGTTCTTGCAGTGTTCTTGGTTTTTTGCTTGTTATCTCTCGGTCGACCTCACAAACTATATGAAGCAGAGCAATGACTTCGCTGGCGTATGCAGTGAACAAGGGTCTAGTCGTAGGAATAAGGGTATAAAATTGTAACACTGGATATCAGCAAAATAGCGAATATAATAACGAATAACCTCCGATATCAGGTTGTGAAGAGTTTTAAGCAAAGGGGAAAAATAGGAGAGCGTCGTCCCAGTCACGGTGATCTGTTGTAAATGTACATTCACAGCATCTGAGTAAGCGTTCGGTTCAGACGCTTGGTCAATCGATGCGTCTTTGGGTGATAAGCTGTGGGAAGCTTGTGCTGAGTGGAGTAGGTATACGAAGGATGTCATCCTGATAACACAGATGCTGGGGCTAGTTGGTAATTGGGAATCAACATATTTGCACAGCGCAAGACTACGAGTAGTTACGACGTAACTACAGAAGAAGAGACAAGGACACGAAGAGCGCTGACCTCAACTGAAATTTTATTAGCGAAAACGTTGGAAATATATACTCGCGCCAGAACATCACCGCGCAATCGTGCAACCTATTGCATCACAGCAAGGCAATCATCGTCTCATTATAGGATTTCAACGCCAGAGCTCAGCACGAATTCACGAAGTGTTGTGTCGAAGCCAGAAGCTCAATATTTTTAGTCAGAGCAATCGAAGGCATCACCCAGTATTTGTATTTCATTGACCTCCATAATTCCTCATGTTAGCTGGTGTTGTAGCTAACACGAGAAATTATGGAGGCAAATGAAATCCAAATACTGGGTGAACAATGTATCAGCATACGTATAAAGGAGTATCTCCCTCGATTGGTGAGCAGTGGCGAAGGGGTGCCACGATGTAGAATGACATCGTACAAGACAAAGTCAGGGAAGTCAGTGGCGCAACTCGTAGGCAGTGCTCGAGGGATGGCAAAGCGTGTGGTGTAATCTGTAGTGACAAAAACCCGTTTATTGCCTGAGGTGGACGTAGAAAAAGAGCCTATTATCATGGAAGAATGAATCCGTATGAATGTAGATGGCCTGTAGGTGGCCGAAAGAAAGCACAGAGGGGCACTTTCGGCGTTGAAAGCAGTCACAAGAAGCGACGTAAGAATAAATCAGTCAATCAATCAATCATTCAATCGATCGATAATTCATTTAACGTGCCCCGGAGCAACCAGAAGGTCTTCGTGAAGCCGCAGGCAAAAATAAAACAATAAAAATAGGCAATCGATTGGCATCTACAGAAAATAATAATAAAAAGAGCGCAAACACACAGACAAAAAGAAATCAGTGCAAAATGAGAAAAATAAAATACATGACGAGAATCATAGAATGGCAGTGAAAAATAAGTCACATAAACAACTTTGTGCAACACTTCCTGAAAAACGAAAAAGAGAAGAATCTAAGTTATGAAAAACTATCTTAAAAAAGTGCAAAGCTGAGATAAAACAATGACAGTGGACTCTGAAAACCATCAAGATCATCAAAGTTTACCTTATATAGGCATTGTATTCTGTTAGCGGTAGAGTGCTGAAAGTAGTTAGCAGGTTAATTTACGCGGAATTCCAAAATTTGCACAACAGAGAAGCAAAGCACAGAATATCATACCATGAACTCGTTTGTAAAAAAAATAAGAGGTGAGTGTGATTTCGTCCGCAGTGAAGTGATGGCAATGATAAACATCTGGCAGTGTTAGAACAAGGTTCAGAGCCATTCATAGCGAACAAATGGTTGTATATGCTTATACATTTGTTTCTAGACTCGCTCAATGGCGTCACTGTCCAGTTTAGCGATGCCACTTCAGCTCACCAATGGATACTGAAGTTGAGAAAGACATATTGCGGTGCACAATTTCTGGAAGGTTGTAGGAGAACTCAATTCTTGGGAGATTCTGAAAACACAGCCGAGAGAATGAAGGCCTGGCGTGGCAGTACGCTTAGTGTGCGCAGAAAAATTGAGCATACACTCAAAAAGAACATCAAGATCATTGAACTCATAAAATCTACAAAATGACATGGTACTTACAGAGTGTGAAAAATGACACGATAGATGTTTTGCGAGATATACTGATGAACTTGGTCTTTGAGGTATTAAGGGAAAAGTCGTTGTTACCCCACTCTTCAAAGAAACAACACAAATCTTAGTGCGGGAAGCGACAGTGGTTATCTGAATAAATTTCCTTAAATATCATGATGTGATCAGGTCACAAGTGAAAAGAGGAATAACGAATTGCAAAAGATAAATCATCAGCGTAAATTAAAAATACGAGTGGAGCTAATACCAGCCCTTTGAGATACTCCACTGGTTACTTTGTACAAGGAAGATATTTGGCCATTTACGGCAACATAACATGATATATTAAGCCGATAGTTGTGCAGCAGATTCACAAGAGACGAGTCAGCATCAAATTTTGCAAGTTTAACAAAAACAGTCAATTAATGAGTACGTCAAAAGCCTTGCTCAGGTCACAGTGGACTACGTACATGTCCTCTCTTAGAAATAAGTGCAGATATTTTCGTCATGAAACTTGCAGTATTTGTGGTAGCTAAGCGGCCAAAGAGAAAACCGTGTTGATTAAGAACAGGTGAATTATTTACGCTATCATAAAATACGTTGTGAAGAGCTAGCTCAAGCGTCTTCGATGTGGCACACAGTGGAGAAATCAGGCGATAATTCGAAAACATCAGTTTTGAAGCCAGACCTAAATGCTGGACAAACACGTGCAGTTGTCCCCATGCTGGAAAATGTGGAAGCGTTCAGGCAGTAGCTAAATATTGTAGTCAGCACTGGGGCAAGTATACTACTATAAGCCTTTGGTATAGTGGAAAGGATGCCATGTGGGCCACACGATAAGGGTGGTTTTAAGCGTTTAATGCAGATAAGCATTTTATCTTCCACTACACCACTAGATGTGCTAACTGCCTTGGGTTGTTGTACTATCTGAGTCCTAGAGTCAGAGCCTTTATAAACGGATAACAAATGCATGGCAAAACAGTCAGCGATGGCATGCACTTCGACGCCATCCGAGTCGAGTAGCCCAAAGGGCTCCCCACTTTTGCTAGACCATTTGCGTACATACTACACACTTCCTAATTCCAGCTGGCCTGAGAAGATAATAATAATAATATTGTAAAGGGGGTTTATTGAAGGACTGAGCAAGCAGGTGGTAGCTCTAAAGGAACGCAGGCGGACCCAGATGACGGTGCTTGATCGCCGATCTCGTGCCTTCTTCTTGTGCTGATGATAGCTGACCTGGTGGTATTAACGTCTTTCTTATTCACTACAATTACGCCCGGCGAAAAAGTTGAAGCCATCCTGGCGATCTAACACGAGGGGACAAGCGGGTCAAAGTACGGCTTCAGGCGGTTTACGTGAACGATATCACGTCCACGCCGACGACGGTCGCTCGGTGGCGTGAGGGGTTCAATGGCGTAGTTCACGGGTGAAGTACGCTCGACCACGCGGTAGGGACCATGATAATTGGAGAGTAGCTTGGGTGATACACCAGGGGCGCAGGGCGGTACATGAAGCCATACAAGTGCTCCAGGAACGAACGCTGGTGCAGAACGATGGTCGTCGTCACGGATCTCCTTCTGGCGCTGTTGGTCGGATGTAGGAAGCCACTTGGCTAGCTTGCGGCACTCTTCTGCGTAACGAGCGGCTTCCGAGACAGGCTTGTATTCGGAGGGATCTGGCGAGTATGGCAGTAAAGTGTCGATGGTGTGTGATGGTTCGCGACCGTACAGGAGAAAAAATGGGGAAAACCCGGTAGTGACTTGCGTAGCGGTGTTATACGCGTATGTCACAAATGGGAGAACGAGGTCCCAGTTTGTTTGATGAGAAGCGACATGCGTAGCGAGCATGTCCCCCAGAGTACGATTAAAACCGCTCAGTCAAGCCGTTCGTCTGTGGGTGGTAGGCTGTACTCTTCCGGTGAACCATATGGCACTGCTGAATAAGTGCTTGTATTACATCGGAGAGAAAAACACGCCCTCGGTCACTGAGGATTTCTCGAGGAGGACCATGACGAAGCACAAAACGATTGAGTATGAAAGTTGTGACGTCTTGTGCTGCAGCTGTGGGGAGAGCAGCAGTTTCAGCGTACCGTGTTAGATGATCCACTGCCACGATAGCCCATCGGTTGCCTGCCGTTGTTAATGGTAGTGGTCCGTAGAGGTCAATTCCTACACGGTCGAATGGGCGGTCTGGGCATGGAAGTGGCTGCAATGAACCTGTTGCAGGATGTGGCGGGCTTTTCCGCCGCTGACATTCGTGGCAGCCGCGAATGAACTGGCGGACGAAGGTAAACATTCCGCGCCAGTAATACCTTTTTCGTAGGCGCTCGTAGGTCTTGAAAACACCGGCGTGAGCACATTGCGGGTCGGAATGAAACGACGCGCAGATGGTAGAGCGCAGCGTTCGGGGAATGACTAGAAGCCATTTCCTACCATCTGCTGAATAGTTGCGCCGGTACAAAAGGCCATCCCGAATACTGAAGTGCGGAGCCTGGCGGCGCAGGGTTCGAGTGGTTGGAAGTGTCGGTGCCTCGGATAACGCGTCAAGAAGCGAAGCGATCCATGGGTCATTGCGTTGCGCAGAAGAGATGGTGTCCTCGTCAAGCGCCGACAACGTGTTGTCCGAGGAAACAGATGCTATGTCCGGGGATAGGGGAGATCGTGACAGTGCATCAGCATCGGCATGCTTGTGGCCGGAACGATATACCACGCGAATGTCATATTCTTGAAGCCGAAGAGCCCAACGGGCAAGACGACCTGACGGGTCCTTAAGCGACAATAACCAGCATAATGCGTGGTGGTCCGTCACAACATCAAAAGCACGGTCATAAAGGTATGGGCGGAACTTGACAAGCGCCCAAACGATCGCCAAGCATTCCTTCTCGGTGACGCTGTAGTTTGATTCAGCCTTGGTAAGAGTTCTGCTGGCGTATGCGACGACATACTCGGCGAATCCAGGCTTGCGTTGCGCGAGAACCGCACCGAAGCCGACACCACTCGCGTCGGTGTCGACCTCAGTTGCTGTCGTAGGATCGTAGTGACGCAGTATTGGTGGCGAATTGAGGAGACGACGAAGTGTACAGAAGGCTTGGTCACACTCAGAAGAACATGACGAAATATCAGTGGTGCTGCCTATAAGTTCGGTCAAAGGCGCAATGATAGAGGCGAAGTTGCGCACGAACCGGCGAAAGTAGGTGCATAACCCCACGAAGCTCCGT
The DNA here is from genome assembly GCA_013436015.1 of Rhipicephalus annulatus. Classification (NCBI taxonomy): domain Eukaryota; kingdom Metazoa; phylum Arthropoda; class Arachnida; order Ixodida; family Ixodidae; genus Rhipicephalus; species Rhipicephalus annulatus. The sequence goes on along the minus strand of WOVY01006375.1, from coordinate 9,140 downwards.
AACTGCTTCATAGTCGTTGGTTTGGGGAAGTCGGCGACAGCACGTAACTTAGCAGGGTCTGGAAGTATACCGTCCTTTGATACGACGTGCCCGAGAATCGTAAGTTGCTGAGCAGCGAAGTGACACTTTTTGGAGTTGGAGCTGAGCATTCTTCAGGCACGTGAGGACGCGTTTGAGGCGCTCGAGATGTGTTCCAAAGTCTGGCGCAAAGACGACTATATCGTCGAGATAGCAGAGACAGATTTGCCATTTCAAACCCCGAAGAACCGAGTCCATCATGCGCTCGAAGGTGGCAGGCGCATTGCAGAGGCCGAAGGACATGACATTAAACTCATACAGACCGTCCGGTGTCACGAAGGCTGTTTTTGGTCGATCGGCATCTGCAAGGGGGACCTGCCAATACCCTGAGCGCAAATCTAATGATGAAAAAAACTCGGCACCTTGTAAAGTATCAAGGGCATCGTCAATCCTGGGTAAAGGATGCACGTCTCTTCGAGTGATCTTATTTAGGCGCCGGTAATCCGCGCAGAAGCGAACGGAACAATCCTTTTTTTAACGAGCACTACAGGTGAGGCCCATGGATTTTGTGAAGGTTGAATGACGCCACGTTGCAGCATATCGTTCACCTGTTCGGTAATAACTTGGCGTTCTGCCGCAGAAACACGATATGGTCGCTGTCGTAGTGGCGCATGGGAGCCGGTATCGATGTAATGTAGAGTGGTAGAAATGCGGCCAAGTGAAGGTTGAACAACATCGAAAGATTCGCGGTACTGGTAGAGCAGTTGGAGGAGTTCAGATCGTTCAGATGGTGACAGTCCGTCTGCGATCGCCGAATCGAACACTTTTGAAGCCTGTAGATGAGAGTGGTTAAGAGCACTGACGGCGGCGAGGTCACTTTGGGATAATTCTTGCGGCACGGTAAAAATTTGTCCGTTATCAATGGGCTGTACGCATCCAAGAGACTCGCCTTTAAAACAGTTTGATCGTAAGCAGAAAGGGATTGGTAAGGCAGAGAGCACTGGCTCCATTAGAAATTGAGAGGGCTGAATAAGGGAGCAGAAGTGGTTTCCGACTTAGAAAGAGGCGTGATGGCCCGGAAAATGCTACTTCATCACGCATGCCGTCGGAGACCACAGGGAGCAAAACAGCTGTTGTCGGTGGAATGTCAGTGTCTTCTTTGACAACTAGCTTGTGCGCGGCTTGATTAGTGTGGTCATAGGGCTGGTCGAAGAACGGAAGCAGTTCAAGTTCGGAACGGGCACAATCTATAACGGCACGATTACGGAATAGGAAATCCCAGCCAAGTATGATGTCATGAGAGCACGAGGAAAGGATGATAAACTCAACAATGTAGTGGTCCTCCGCAATTTTGAGTCGGGCAGTGCAGGCGGCTATTGGTCGAACAGGTTCTCAATTTGCTGCACGTAAGAACATATCAAGCGGCGTGGTCACCTTTCGGAGCTTGCGGCAAAGTTTGGCGTCTATAACAGACACAGCGGCACCGGTATCCACAAGAGCGTATGCATGGGCGCCGTCTACAAAAACTTCGACGATATTTGATGGCAAGGTGCGAGGACTTGAAGATTTCGATAGCGCAGTTCTTGCCCCTTGAACTGCGACGGCTAGTTTCCCTCATTTTGATGGGCTGGTCGTGGACGCATGGGTGACAAGGAGCGTCGATTGGGTGAAGGTAAGCGACGAGACGAAGTTGCTGGATAGTCACGGGAAGACGTGTTTAACTGACGATCCGAACTTTCATAACCAAAAGGTGGTCGGTCCATTTAATTGCTTCGTGGTCGGACGTCTGTGTAGGCGGGCACGTGACGACGGCAGTATCGGGAGATATGGCCAGGTCCGCCACACGCAAAACAGATCGGCCGGTTATCGCGCGTTCGCCAGGCATTTGCAGCAAGGGGCGCCGCCCACGTGGCATACGGCTGAGTCGAGGCTGTGGTAGCGAGGGGAGGAGCCCATGCGACGGAAGACTGAGTAAAAGCGGTGACATACGGCAGTCCATTGAACGGCGAGGGCTGGTGTGGCTGCTGCCTCTTTACTGCGTCAGCATAAGTAAGAGGCGCGGCGACAACTTGCTGCTGAAAGGGCACTGGCATAGCTGTTGTGTTCTGGGGTTTCGGTTTCGAATTGACATGTGAGGATGCCAGGGGAGCCGCTCTCGCATCTGGGATTTCAAGGCGACTGTAAAATAAAACCAGTGTGTGTTAGGTAACCGTGGAGTGCGGTTGTTGTGCTTTCTTCGGCACTTGGCGCCAACCCGCGTGTTCGGGCTGGTCGGTGTCCCCGCCAGCCGCGTACGTCTCCGTCGGCCGTCTTCTTCTTCTTCTGCTTCGTCGGGACCACCACAGCCCCCAACACAGCAATGGCGACGAGGACCTGTAAGAACCCGTTTCGTTCTCCGTGTTCGTGCTAACCCTAGACGCTCTTTGTTCCCAGCAAGGTGGCTACTGCGTGCTGCGTCGCTTCATTCCTTCTTCATTCAACTACGCCGCCTCTGCATTCTTCTTCAAACAGTGAACTGGCGTCATTTTCTTCTCGACTGCACCTCTCCATTCTTCTTATTTGAAATGGCGTCTCCCATTCCACCTCCCCTATTTCTTCATTCGCCCGGAGAACCGCCACTTCCGTAGGCGGACTGGAAATTGGTCTTTCAGGCCTACGCAGACGCGGTCGGGGGGGACGCCAGCAAGCCCGAGCGTCGCAGGGCTCTGCTGCTCAACGCGTTGGGCCCTGCCGGGTTAAAGCTCTTTTATACTTTGGAAGCCACCAAAGCGTCGCCGAGGCCAGCGTCGGGCGATGCCTTCAAGAATGCTGTTGCTCTTTTCGATGAGCATTTTAAAGATGTTTCGTGCGATTATCTCGCACGCGTGAAATTCCAAGAAAGGCGACAATTGCCTGGTGAGCCAGTCGCCGAGTTCATTACTTCTCTTCGAACGCTCGCCCCGTCATGCGGCTTCGGCGCGCTCGAGGACGATATGATCCGCCATCAGCTTTTCATCGGGGTAGCCTCGCAAAACGTCCGCTGCCGCATGCTTCAAAAGGGCTCCTCGATTTCATTATCTGAAGCCCTCTCGATTGCGCGAGAGGACGAGCTTATTAGCTCCCAGTTGGAGCAATTCGCTCCGCATTCAGTGCAGCAACTTTCTGCTGCGGGGGGCCAAGGCGGCAGCTCTTCGTTTCACGGGACGCGTCAACAAGGCGGCCCTTCATCTTCGTCTCGGCGCGGCGGCCAACATGGCGGCACCTCTGCGTCACGGGGGCGAGGAAGCCGACAATATGGCGACCCCATTCCGCCAAATTCGGGTTTTCAGGAACAGCACCGAGCTCCTAACTCGTGTTCGCAATTTTCTTCTTCAAGCGCAACCGCGCATTGCTTTCGTTGCGGATCGGCTCGGTATTTAGCCAATTTCGCGCAGTGTCCCGCGAGAAACCGCACTTGTCTTGCGTGTGGAAAAATCGGACATTTTCAGTCCGTATGCAATTCCCGTCCAGCAAATCTTCCGGAACCAGTTTCTTCGTCCGCTCCTTCGAGCACTGCACAAACCAATATGGTCACTGTTTTAAGTGTGGATGGCCTACACACTACGTCCGAGCCCAGCATCGTAGCTTCAGTGGGCCATGTGCCCTTGTCATTTCTCGTGGACACTGGTGCCTCAGTCTCTTTAATCAGTGCCGCTGACTTTCATAGTCATTTTTCCAATATTCGGCTTTGCCTTCACACGTCATTCTACAAACATATTCCAAGGGAACGATTGATAATTTAGGTCAATTTACAGCTCAGGTTTCCTATCACAGTCGCACTGCTTGTATTACTTTTTATGTAACAGCCAATGGCAGCTCGCTTTTGGGACGTGATGCCATCAGAGCTTTGTCCATCAACATCGATGGTGCGTCTATGACGTGTGCTCAAGTCGACGTCCAAGATGATCTTCCAGCCAACGCGCCTTCTGAATTCCACCACCTGTTCACCCGTGAACTGGGTTGTGTGCGCGGTTTGTGCATAAAGTGATGCGTCGACCAGGTGTGTGCCCTGTACGTGCCAAGCTGCGCCGCATTCCTCTTCTTCTCCGTGAGCAAGTCTCTGCGGAACTGTCTCGCCTTCAAGCCAGCGGAATCATTGAGCCTGTCTCTGCTTCCGACTGGGTTTCTCCACTGGTCGTCGTCAAGAAAAAAGATGGATCCTTTCGACTATGCGTCGACTTACGAGAACCGAACAAGGCAATCGTCGTAGACTGGTTTCCACTTCCTCACATTGAAGAACTGCTTCATCAGCTCTCCGGAGCAGTATGTTTCTCCAAGCTGGACCTCACGTCCGCTTATCACCAAGTTGAACTTTCTGAGTGCAGTAGAGACTTAACTACATTTGTATCACACGAAGGCTTATTTCGGTTTCGCCGCGTGTGTTTCGGGCTTGCATCTGCCCCTGCAGTGTTTCAGAAAATGATGTCAATTATTCTTAAGGGTTGTAATGGTGCCCTTTGTTACTTGGTGATATTTTGCCGTGGGGACGTACTCGCGAAGAGCCCGATGCTAACTTGCATACTGTTCTCAACCGCATCAGTGAATGTGGTATGAAACTTAATAACAAGCGCATTTTTTCTGTGAATGAGTTACAATTTCTAGGACATAATGTCAGTTCCCGCGGCTTGACACCTGTTGAATATAAAGTTCAGGCCATTGTCAATGCCCCACGGCCTACTGATGTTAAAACCTTGCAATCTTTTTTAGGTCTTGTTGGTTATTATGCCAAGTTTGTTCCTCACTATGATGATGTTGTTGAACCACTGCGTACTCTACTTCGTCAAGCACAGCCTTTTAACTGGTCAGCTGAAGCTGAGCAGAGCTTCATTCAAGTTAAGTCAATACTGGCCTCAAAGCCAGCTGTTAGTATTTTCAATGAGAAGCTTCCCATCGTCATCACGACGGATGCGTCCGATGTTGGACTGCGAGCAGTGTTTCAACAACTCAGAGATGATCAGCTGATCACTATTGCTTTTGCATCTCGTACATTGACCCCTGCTGAACGCAGATATTCAGTAGGAGAGCGTGAAGCTCTCGCTTGTCCTTTTGCCTGTGAGAAATGGCATGTTTACTTGTGGGGCCGGCACTTCACATTACGTACAGATCACCAAGCACTAGTTTGCTCTTCTTTCTGCAGGATCCGAAGGCCGCCGCCCCATTCGCATTTACCGTTGGTGTGCCAAACTCATGTATTATAATTTCAGTGTTCAATATTGTAAAGGTTCTAATAACGTGGTTGCTGATGCACTGTCGCGCCTTCCTCTTCAGATACCGGTTACTGAAGAGCGGGATGAGGAGTTGTTTCATTAGTTACTTCCTGCATTACTAAAGCTGAGCTTCAGGCAGCTACAGCTGCAGATTCCACTTTGTCTCAAGTTCTCAAATATTTACGTGAAGGATGGCCTTCCAAAGGTGCTCTTGCTTCTGAATTCTTGCATTACTTCGCAGTCCGACAGGAACTGTCTTGTGTCGAGGACTTGCTTTTCCGCGATGAACGCGTGATTCCCCCTGCTTCTTTCCGTAACAAGCCAATACAGCTTGCCCATGAGGCCCATCCTGGCATTGTCCGCACCAAACAGAATCTCAGAGACAGGTACTGTGGCCAGCCTTAGATAAGCAGGACGAGCATGCAGTTTACAAACTGCCATATATGTCAGGCAGCCTGACAACTCTGCCAAACCTGCATTTTCCCCGTTGCAGCCAGTCCAGTGGCCTGATCGGCCTTGGCAGAAACTCGGCATGGACATCATCGCTCCCTTGCATAATGTTCCGCAAAATGCCCGGTTCATTGTTTGTCTCATCGACTACCATTCCAAATGGCCAGAAATTTGTTCACACATACGGTTACTTCTGAGGTCATCATTGAGTTTCTGTCTTCAATCTTTAGGCCGGGAAGGTTTTCCTGATGCCATAGTTACGGACAATGGTCCACAGTTTCAGTCCCAAACATTTCGAGGCTTTTCTTTCGCAACGAGAATTCAGCACTTGATGTCATCAGTTTTCTATCCCCAATCGAACGGGCAAATCGAGCGCTTTAATCGCGTTTTGAAGGAACATATCCAGATACGCCCAATTAGAGCACCGTCCCCCTCAAGCAAGTCTTAACTGAATGTTTAGCTTCGTACAGGTTCACACCACAAGGCACCACTGGAGTGTCTCCTGCTCAACGTCTCCACGGTAGGCAACCGCGAGTTGCTCTCGACATAGTCTATTTGCCTCGTACATAGCAGTGTCTTCTCCTGATCAAATCCGCACCAGGATTTTTTCTCGTCAACAGCAAATGAAAAAGTATGTCGACAACCCGTCGAGGTGCAAAGCAGTCCAAAGTTCGCACTGGCGATCTAGTCAAGGTTCGTGTGCCAGACAGCACCCCAAGTATCGGGGTCCTTACAAAGTCTTGGGTCAGGTTAGCCCCACTTCGTTTTCGCTTAAGTGATGGTAACATCTGGAATGCTTCGCGCCTTGTTATTTTCATACGGATTCGCCTTCAACACCTAAAAGTCTTCCTCATCACGTTCCGTCGACGCCTTTCAACTACGCATCAGACTGTTACATGTGGCCTCCATGTACAGGCATTTCTTCAAGGGGGAGGAGTTACCAGGCGGTGTCGCTGGTTCAAGTACACACCAAGTCATACTGTTCACTTCAAACCTTCAAATACGGCTGATACCGTTGAACCGGACTCCGGTCCGCATAATTCTTCCGAAGCCCATGCTGCGAGCTCTGATGAGACCCCAAATTTTAACGCTCGTTCAGAGCCTTCAAAATCTTCCATTCAAGGTGCAGAGACACCTGATTCTACACCCAAAAGGGCCCCCTAAGCGGAAGCGGCAGAAGCCGCGTCGGTTCGAAGACTACGTGACGTAGAACTCTTGTTCCGAACAGTTGTGTACATTGTTTTGTTTGTCAGTGCATTTTCAGGACTTGTAGTGTGTGAGTTCGGTGTGCCGTGTTTTGAATTTTCATATTGTCGCGAGAGGAAACGATAGACAGGAACTCGAAGTGGATGACTGTTTACTCAGCCAGAGCTGCCATTAACTTCTTCGCTCTCGTCTTCTGCCACCAACACAGCGTGGCATTACCCTCTCCCCAATGAAAAAAAAGAAGAAGAAGCATCGAATGAATGCCATGGCTCCGAAAAACAACGAAAGGTAGTAAGAAATGTCTGTGTCCATTGAAAAGAAAAAGAACGAGATGAAAATAAACAGGCAAGAAAGTAATGTGCAATTGCCTTGAAGGATATTGCCACATCACAAAGTTCTTGTCTTGCAGTCAACGAGAATAGTACGGCTTCATCCTGGAGACGTGAACCACATCCGAGGAGCGGGGTCTGCGAGAACGGTGCGACGTGTCTGCTGGGACAACTTCGTAGTTCACTTCGCCGAGGCGATGAAGAACTCGGTAGGGTCCGAAGTACCGACATAACAATTTTCTGAGCGTCCACGTTGACGTATAGGAGTCCAAACCCAGACTAGGTCTCCGGGTTCGTAATATTACTGCTCTGTGGTGGGTGTTGGTACCGGAGAGCATCTTGATTTTGCCGCGATAAAATGCGAAAGCGCGCCAGCTGCCGGGCGTCTTTGGCACGCTGAACAAATACATCTGCGTCCGGGGTGATCGTGTCCGGCAGAGTTGGTTGCAGCATGGTGTCAAGCATTTGTGTGACGTCGCGGCCGTAAACCAGACGAAAAGGAGCAAGCCGTGGTTTCCTCCTGCAAAGCCGTTTGTAGGCAAATGTTATATACGGGAGGATTTCATCCCAATTTTCTGATCCTTAGCGACATACATCGAAAGCATATCTGCGATCGTTTTGTTAAGACGTTCGGTTAACCCGTTAGTCTGTGGGTGGTACGCAGTTGCTGTTCGGTGCGTCGTGCCGCTCAGAAACAGATCTGTCGGAGCAACTGTGCCGTAAAAGCATTACCACGATCTGTGATGACGACAGCGGGAGCACCGTGGCGGAGAACGATGATTTTGATGAAGAAGTCAGCCACCTCGGAAGCAGTGTCTCGCTGGGGGCTTGTGTTTCGCAGTATCTGGTCAAGTAATCGGTGGCAACCACAATCCAGCGGTTACCAGCCGTAGACTTCGGAAATGGGCCGAGTAAATCCATCCCGACCTTTTCAAAAGGTTCGTGGGGGGGTCGCAAAGGCTGAAGCAGACCGGCTGGTTCGTCGTCGTTGGAGTTTTGCGGCGCTGACAGGCTGTGCATGTCTTGACGTACTGCCGGACGGTTTTTCGTAAGTTTCCGCCAGTAGTATTTGTTCTTGATCCGCGCCAGAGTACGCGCGAAGCCAAGATGCCTGACGATGGCTCGTCGTGACTAGCACGCAAAACATCATCGCGGAGAGCAGCAGGAACGACGAGGAGGTAAACAGTTTTCGTTGAATGAAAGTTGCGCTTGTAGAGAATGCCTTCGCGTAAACAGAAAGATGACAAATCACGCACGAACTGATGTGGGGGTTGTGTGCGACGTCCCTCAAGGTATTCGATCAGTGGTTGCAATTCTAAGTCTTCGCGTTGCTGCTCAGCCACATTTATTGATGCGAGAATAGCAAGGCAGCTGAAGTCTTCATCATTGCCTTCTTCATCGCGACCTCGACGGGTGCGCGGGAAAGACAGTCAGCGTCGGTGTGGTTTCTGGCCAGACTTGAAAACCATCGTTATATCAAACTCTTGTAACCGAAGGCTCCATCTTGCGAGACGGCCCGAAGGATCTTTCAGATTCGCTAGCCAGCAGAGAGAGTGGTGGTCACTTACGATTCGGAAGGGGCGTCCGTACAAGTAGGGCCTGATTTCGTTATGGCCCTACAACCGCCAGACATTCTTTTTCAGTCGTCGAGTAGTTCTTCTCCGCAGATGACAACGTGCGGCTAGCGTAGGCGATGACGCGTTCCACGCCATCTTGATATTGCACAAGAATAGCTCCGAGGCCAAGGTTACTCGCGTCAGTGCGGACTTCTGTGTCTGCTTTCGGTGTCGAAGTGACCTAGGATCGGTGGCGTTTTGTAGGCGTTGTTGAAGGTCGCGGAAAGCGCTGGATTGTTTGGGGACCCCAGACGAAGGCGGACGTCATCCTTGACGAGTTGTTGTAGAGGGTCGGC
>WOVY01006374.1:0-114988 GCA_013436015.1 Rhipicephalus annulatus | reverse complement strand
CATTAATTTCAAATGATCGATCGTTTGAATAGGCCTCACCCTTTGTTTGTCTCAGTAATATTTGGGTCTGTCTTATCCAGTATTTCTCTGCATTTGTTACCTCTTTTCCTGTCAACGGCCCTTTGTGATTTTCCTTTCTTGTGTTGTTTATGAATCTGAACACCCATGCTGTCAACTCTTATAAGCCGTCCGTATGATGAATACCTTTCGATTTCCAAGATTGGCGCAATTTCGGATCTTCCCATGCATTGGTGACATTGTGTTTTATGCTGGTCTTCCACGTCTGTATTTGTGCCAATCATGCTTACTAAGTTCTTTCCAGTGATGCTATCCATTCGGGACCATTCCACCATAACTTTGACGTTATCAATGCCTTTGCGCTTATTCCTCGTGTAAGTAGGTCAGCAGGGTTGTCGTCACTTTGAACGAATGACCAGCTTGCTTGAAGTGTTTTTTCTCTAATTTCTGCGATTCTGTTGGCAACAAACTGATCTATTTTGCTTGTTCCCTTGATCCAGTGCAGCACAATCATCGAGTCCGTCAAGTAGTGTATTTCCTGAAAGCTTTCGTTGAAGTGACCTTTGATGTAGTCGCATAATCTTGATGCTACCACCACTGCCATCAGTTCAAGTCGCGCCAATGTCAGCTCTTTAATTGGAGCTACGCGGCTTTTTGCTGCTACTAGCCTTGATTCTTTGCTTCCATCGTGGTATACTGCTATCAAGTATGCTGCCGCTCCGTATGCTAATGGACTTGCGTCGGCAAATACATGCAGCTTGTATGCTTGTACTGGTTGATTCTTGCTTGCGTAGCATCGTGGGATTTCTAGAACTCGAAAGTCCTCCGCTTCAGACGTAAGGTTTCTTCCATTTGTCGCATTCATCTTTAGGGAGCTGGTCGTCCCACGTTACGTTCATTTTCCACAGTCTCTGCAGTCCTATTTTCGCACGTACTGTGAATGGCGACAACAAACCGAGTGGGTCAAATATCTTCGCTGTGGTTTGTAACACAGCCCTTTTTGTCAAGTGCGTTGTATCTGTTAATAAATTCCACTTTTCAATAGGGAAGCAAATCATGTCCTTTGAGTGTTTCCATATCAAGCCCAGAAGCATTGTAAATCCTCTAGATCGAATATCTATGTGAGAATCGTCTCTTTCGTTTTCATCAATTATTTTGTTTAATCGCTCTTCATTGGACGTCCATTTTCTCAAATTCATCGCTGCCTCTCTGAACACTTGCTTTGCCTCTTTGTACAACTTAACTGCTTCATCAAGCGTTGCTGCTGCTCCCGAAATGACATCATCCACGTAGATCGCTTTCTGCAGTGTCCTTGTCGTATCACGAAACTGGTCTTCCACTTGTTTCAAATGGTGTTTAATTGTAGCTGCCAGTATAAACGTGCTTGGTGTTGTTCCGAACGTTACTCTTGTCATGCGCCATGTTTGCATTTCATTCATTAACCTTCCTTCAGCGTCATGCTTCCACCACAGAAATCTCATTGCATCGCTATCCTCTTCATGTATAGAGATTTGTAGAAATGCCTTTTCAACATCTCCAACTAACGCCACCTTTTCTTTTCGGAAATTAATGAGCAGCGATAGCATGTCCTCATTCAAATTGGGTCCTGCCTCTAGGTTCTCGTTTAGAGACATGCCTTTTCTAGAATGTGATGAGGCGTCAAACACTACTCGAACCTTTGTTGTGGCTCGGTCCTCTCTAATGATCGCGTGATGTGGCACGTAGTAGCAAAGTGCATTTGGCTGTTCTGATGGCTCTTGGACCTCCTCTGCGACTCCTAATGCCATGTACTCTGATATAGCTTTGTCGTAGCGATACAGCATGCCTTCATTTTTTTGCAGCCTTTTAGTCAGTTGCTGTAGTCTTTTTATCGCATTTTCCTTGTTGCTTTCCAAGTTTACGTCCTGTTTCCATGGCAAGCTGACTTGATAGCGACCGTTTTGTTGTACAATCTTGCGCTCCAATTCTTCGACCACTTCATTTCCGGTGTTATCCAAACTATTTCTTGTGATCTCCATTGACTCCAGGCTCCAGAACTTCTGTAGCTCTTGCTGGAGTTCTGTGTCCGCAGCTTCGACCTTCAGAACCATGACTGCTTGATTATGTGTTAGTTTTGTCTTGCTTTGCTCTGACGGCCCTTGCAGTACCCATCCCAGTATAGTTTCTACAAGCCATCAGTCTGTCCTCGATTCTTTGAGTTCTACCAGTAAAAAATTCCTAATAATAGTCTGAGCCGATCAGTAGTTCTACAGAATTTGTTGCAGTCGTCTTGGTCCTGTGATCAGCCACTTGCATATTTAGCAGTTTCATTTTCTCGCTGAGTTTCTTAGTTGGGGTGGGTATACAACTGTGCGAGATGACGTCGACTTGTAACGCTTCAATCACTGTTAACGTGCTTGTTTCTCGTGATCCTACAGTCACTTGCACCACGTTCATTAGTTTGACCTTTTCGTCTCCTCCAAATGAACCAATCGTCAGCCTTTCCTGTCGCAACACTTCGTACCTATTTCTTTCGCTAATCCCGCTTCAATAAATGAACGTTGACTTCCGCTGTCTAATAACAAACGGCAATGTCGGCCACATGTTTCTCCTTCTACGCACGCTACAGCCGTCTGCAAAAGCACAAACTCATGCTTGATATTTTCGGTTGCTTGTAGCGTAGATGTCGTCGCTTCGGCTTGCGCTGTTGAGACCAGCTCTGCCCTTGTTTTTCTGCATCACCGTTCTACACACTGACGTGGCATGTCGTCCCTTGCATTGCTTGCATTTTACTTGGGCCTTGCAAATACGTGCAGTGTGGTTTGGTCGCGTGCATCTGAAGCATGCTCTATTTTCGGTAAGCATAGCTTTCTTTTCATTCATTGGAATGCTCCTACGACAGTTTTCGGTTGCGTGGGATTTCTGCTTGCAGAATAAGCATATTCTGTCCGCTGAGCTATAGAAGCTTGAAGTTGTGCGCATCTGTCCGCGGTTCTCTCTTGGTTTTGCAGTTATCCTCTCTTGTTCACGTTGTGTTTCTTCACGAAAAGCCGCTTGCTCTCTTAAGAATAACATAAGCCTGTCCAGCTTTTCCTCGCACGCCTTTCCCGTTGCGTTGTTTTGCTCGCCGTTTTCTGAAGCTGAGCTGCTTCTCATAGCCTCTTTTGACTTGAACTGCACTGATAATTCTGGTGGAATTGCTCTTTTCAATACCGGTAATAACATCGGCGCATAGCTCTCGGTTTCCACTTTTAGTGACTTGAGTGCCAATATGTTAACTTGCACTCTCTGTACTAGCCTATTTAATTCATCGGTATCTTGAACAGACCTCACTTTCTCCAAAACTCAATAGCTCATTCATGTGCATTTCAATGGAATGTTCTCGATTGCCAAACGTTTTTTGCAGTATTTTGATTGCGTTATCATAATTTTCCTCTGCCGAGTACTGAAGTCCTTCAATAGCAGCCGCAGCTTTTCCGGTTAGTGATGCTAACAAGTAATTGAACTTCTGTCCCTTGCTCATGTTCGGTCTCAGGTGAACTGCTGACTCGTACTGAGACCAAAGCGGTTCCACTCCAAAGTTTTCCCCCCAAACTTTATCATTTCAAGCTTTGGTAGCTTAACTAGTTCCGTTGCTTCTTGTCCTGTACTTGAGGGCATCACCTGCCTTGTCCTATCGCTTGAATCCGATTGTTCAGGCTGTCGAAGTCTGGTTTCTATTGCAGATAAGATAGCCGTTAATTTCATGTCGTACTCTATGACGCTTTCGAATTCAGCATCGGCATTGTCTTCTGTTAGAAACTTTTCCATTTGCTCGTTTGCGCTCTTGAGACTGTCGCTTATTGCTTTAATCTGCGCCTGCGCTGTAAGCAGCTGCTCCCGGTTCGCTCCATCATTAATTTGCTGCTCGGCTGCGTTAATCAGTCGCGTGATCTGGGAGCGAAGCGCTTTACTTTTCTTCGTTATCACTTCTTTGCTCATATTGAGGTGGTTAACAATGACTCCTTACTTGTCAATCGTTCGTTCTGATGCTCGTACTGTCCACCGTGGTCTCGTCGCTCGATCCAGGTCGATCCTCTGCTCCTCCGCCGTCTTCTTCTCTGCTGCTCTGTGGCAGGTTGACCTTTCTTGCCGGCGAGGAGGTAGTATCCTGGTCACGGCACCATTATTAAGACGATCGAGACCAGGGACTGCTTCGAACGAATACGGTTTATTGGAAGAAGTGAAGTAGCGCGCGCTCGCTCCAGGCAGCAGTCTTCTTTCTTCTTCTTCCGGCGTTTGATGATGATATTTTATATATATATATATATATATATATATATATATATATATATATATATATATATATAGAGAGAGAGAGAGAGAGAGAGAGAATGTGCACTAAACAGCGACATCAGGTTTCGCTTATGGATTTGTGGTAAGCACAGTGCTTGTCTTGATCAGTAAACTAGGTATATTTGTAAGTATGTACACCAACAAAATCAAGCTGTAGTTTCATATGTCCTGCGCCGCTCAGCTTCACTCACGAGGCGCGCTTGGGCATTCGGAGGTTGCGTCGTGGGCTCCATGTCTTCGCGGTAGGTTTTATGACGGCGCTTCACCTTGTGTAAGTCGCCTACGCCTGTAGCCTGCGTGCAATGAGTATCTGAAGTACTGGCGAGGCGCTGAATTACAGTTGCAAGCTTACCAAAGAGTGGAACATGAAAAAAAAATCACTGTCAGCGAACTTGCCGCACACGGTCGATGAAGACCCTAGTTATGAAAGCTAACGCCCTTTTCGCGGTTGCGTGATCACATTGGTTTGGTGTGCGACCGATAGCGGCGCTGCAGTGTTTTTGTGACGTCATTGAAGGATTCGCGCGCTTGCAAGGCACGACGTCGTATAGAAACAACCGTCGTAATAAAACTCGATAAAGAAGCAGCTCAATTGGTTATCTTGTGTGTGGTGGCTACCGACGCTGTTTTATCAACCGTGGGTGTCCACTTTATCTCATATATTTAAACCACAACAGTTTATTTCTTGAAACAGTGGCTGCTTGTCCCTGCGGCGAGTGCGGCGAAATGGTGAAGTACCGCTCTGTGCATCTACATGATCACCCACTCGTGAAAAGGGCCTTGGCATTCACAACTATCATAAGGAACCAAAGCTGAGGAAAATGTGGATAGTCGAACTCAGAAAGAGAAAGCACCCGCCCTATACGCGTCTCTTTTCGGTAAGCTTGCAACCGTGTTTCGGCGCCTCGCCAATAGTTCAGCCATTCATTGCACGCAGGCTACAGGCGTAGGCGACTTACACCAGGAGAGATCCCTCGGAGGCCCCTAGACGGCTTCCCAATCACCTCGGGTAAGCACGCATCATAAGCGCAGCTCAGCGGCGCAGGTAATCTGCGACTATGGACTCATTTGGTTGGTGTACGTACATGTTCACGTAGTTTACTGATCAAGACAAGCGCGCGCCTAGCGCACCGCTTACTCTAAATTCACAGGTGAGATGTGTTGTCTCTGTTTAGTGCACATTCACTAAAGGTTGTTACGTAAGGCAGTGCAGACACTTTAAGCGGAGCTCCTTAAGCTTTTTTTTTGTGGTGCTTGCGTGAACGCAAACTCACCCAGCTTGCTTTTGCTTCTTTGTCTTCGTGGCCCCGTGCACGGCATATACAATCAGCGATAGCTTTTTGTCATATTCTGACACATAAGCGACGGCCCTGTGCGGTATAAATATGAAGTGATTCGTGATGTCGCCCCCACTGAACAAATACCACTGAGGCAAACTGCAGCCATTTGAATCGCTCAGGGGGTACAATAAGGCGGGAAATAAGGCGGATTGTGAGTTCAGCCTCACGTAGTTCATCTTTAACCTTCTCAGTATACAGAAATAATAGAGCTGCTCTGGTAGACATCGTTTCCACTTATTGAGAAATCCTGTTTTTCACACCTCCTGTAAGTAAATACATATTAAATATATATTTGCGCAGGATAAATGCCAAGAACGTGTGCTACAAAACAGGGTTTCTTTCAACAGAAAACATTGACATTTATCATGACATTTCAAACATGTTCTCTACTACACAGCCATGTAAAAGAATAGCACACTGTATGTTGTTTTGCCATTACAATTGGGATGTTACTCTGGTACAATGTATCAAATGACAAAAAATACAAGGTATAATTAAAATAACAGCAAGAAGCAAGGAGGTGGTAAGTCAAGAACGTGGCGCTTTTCCAATAATGTTGGGAAAGTTCGTGGAAACAGACCTCAGAGTTGTTTTCTGAAAGACCAGAAAAATCGTTCAAGCACTACAAGCGTGTTGAAAGTATGGTGGGCGAAGCCAGTATGCACACATCGCTGCAAGTCCGTTCTCCGTAAATAACAGTCAAGCATTTTGAATGGTCCATCACACAAGCTACAAGAAATCTGCCTCCTCTGGGGAAATATCTCTGGGAAAAGTGTATTAGAGGTGAGGTTCTGCGCCTGCGACGTCGTAGCCTTGGCTGTCCAAGACGCACACTTTGCTAGCGCCCCCGAACGTATATGCATGTCAGGTGTAGGACTGGTACGACGTATACGCAGTTGCCTCTCTCCCTCCCTCCTCTCGTCACATAATTCGTGCCCTTCTCCCCGTCTCAAAGGCACTGCGTTCACTTACCGCGCCATTCTCGGACCTTCATTTCTTGCCCTAAACGAAGACTTCCCCGTGCTCCACAATGGCTGCAGGAAGTAATGCCCAATTTTTGTTTTCGACCAAGCACGTCTCGTCTTCGAGAAGCTTGTGAAAACGACTTGCGCTAGAACGGCTTTTGACCGAGCAAGGTTTTTGTAATAAATTCAAGCTTTTTTTCTAAATTGCTTCTACATTTTAATATGTACTGTGAGTGAATCGTGGCAGTAGTCAGTCCATTCATTTACATATAATGTCGACAATATAAAGTGGTAAAGCAATGTCTAATCATGTACAGTGCAAAAAAAGTTTTCTTTTACATTTTCTCTACTGTTCCTCCAGTGTCCTGTGAAATGTGCCAATGCCTCGACCATTTCCTTGTTTTCGTGATTCGTGCATGACATTGTAACCTTAGGAAAAGTAGTACAACAGACGCGTTGCGCTATGCATGTGATTTCAATACCCAAGCATAGATGCAACTTCAAGCTTGCACGTGCATCACCCACTCCCGTGGTCTGGTGCTAGTGGTGCTTAACTGTTGACCCGCAAGTCACAGGATCAAATCCAGGCCGTTCATGGCGGCCACATTTTCGGTGGAGGCGAAATTGTTCGAGGCCTGTGTAGTTAGATTTAGGGGAACGTTAAAGAACCCCAGGTGGTCTAAATTTCCGGAGCCCTTCTTTACGGCGTCTGTCATAATCACGTCGCGTTTTGGTTAAACGGAGCAATTAACATTGCGATTATAGGTGAATACCCTTCAGCTCTTCCACTAACACCCTCACAGATGTCATAATAACACCCTTTTTCCGCTTACACCCTTCTCTTAGGGTGCACAAGCAGAAAAAAAATCACTGCATTTCAAGCTGCTTGAAGATAATTATGGGGCGAAGCTTTCGGAGGTGATTATTGTGATTAAAGTTGAGACAGTACTGAGACTGATTGTGGTTGTGATACTTATATATTTTTTTATTCAAAGAGATAGTGCTGAGACCGATTGTGATATAGCGGTGATTCTTCTTTTATAGCTGATATGAGGTTCCGAGTTCCGGGTTACGTTTTGACTTCATAATCACATCTTCATTAGATATCGTCTCTGGTGTAGAATTTTCTTCTGGGTATTGCCGCCTTGCATCCGCTTCAAGTTGTCTCAACTGCGCGTCAGCTTGGCGTTTTTCCCGCGTTCGTCTTCGTCCACATGAGAGAAGTATATATATATATATATATATATATATATATATATATATATATATACATATATATATGCACTATGGGCCAAAGAAGGCAAAATAACTACCAATATGGATAGGATAGTTAAAATAGCGGAGGAGTTTTACAGAGATCTGTACAGTAGCGGAGACAACCACGACCTTAATACTATAAGAACTAGCAGTAACCCAGATGACACCCCAACAGTAATGATAGAAGAAGTCAGAAAAGCTTTGGAGAGCATGCAAAGAGGCAAAGCTGCTGGTGAGGATCAGGTAACATCAGATCTGCTGAAAGATGGAGGACAGATTGTGCTAGAAAAACTAGCCACTCTGTTTACGAGGTGTCTCCTGACGGGAAGAGTACCAGAGTCTTGGAAGAACGCTAACATCATCTTAATACATAAGAAAGGAGATGACAAGGACTTGAAAAATTACAGGCCGATCAGCTTGCTCTCTGTAGTATACAAACTATTTACAAAGGTAATTGCTAACAGAGTAAAGAAAACATTAGAATTCAATCAACCAAAGGAACAGGCAGGATTTCAAACAGGCTACTCAACAATTGACCACATTCATACTATCATCCAGGTAATAGAGAAATCCTCAGAGTATAACCAACCACTATACATAACCTTCATAGATTACGAGAAGGCGTTTGATTCAGTAGAAATATCAGCCGTCATGAAGACACTGTGGAATCAGGGCGTAGATGAAGTATATATAAACATTCTGGAAGAAATCTACAGGGGATCAACTGCTACCATAGTGCTTCATAAAGAAAGCAACAGAATACCAATCAAGAAGGGTGTAAGGCAGGGGACACAATCTCCCCAATGCTATTTACCGCGTGCTTACAGGAGGTTTTCAGAAGCCTAGAATGGGAAGAGTTAGGGATAAGAGTCAATAAGGAGTACCTCAGTAACCTGCGCTTCGCCGATGACATTGCATTGCTGAGTAACTCAGAGGACGAATAGCAACTCATGATTACTGAATTAGACAAGGAGAGCAGAAAGGTGGGTCTTAAAATTAATCTGCAGAAAACGAAAGTAATGTACAACAACCTCGGAAAGGAGAAGCGCTTCGAGATAGGTAATAGTGCACTTGAAGTTGTAAAAGACTATGTCTACTTAGGGCAGGTAATAACCGCAGAGCCGAACCACGAGATTGAAGTAACTAGAAGAATAAGAATGGGGTGGAGCACATTCGGCAAGCACTCTCAAATTATGACAGGTAGATTGCCACTATCCCTCAAGAGGAAGGTATATAACAGCTGTATCTTGCCAGTACTTAGCTACGGAGCAGAAACCTGGAGACTTACAAAGAGGGTTCAGCTTGAGTTGAGGAGGACGCAGCGAGCAATGGAAAGAGAAATGGTAGGTGTAACCTTAGGAGACAAGAAGAGAGCAGAGTGGATTAGGGAACAAACGGGGGTTAAGGATATCATAGTTGAAATAAAGAAGAGCAAATGGACGTGGGCCGGGCATGTAGCGCGTAGACAGGATGACCGCTGGTCATTAAGGTTAACTAACTGGATTCCCAGAGAAGGGAAGCGGGTTAGGGGGAGACAGAAGGTTAGGTGGGCAGATGAGGTTAAGAAGTTTGCGGGTATAAATTGGCAGCAGCAAGCACAGGACCGGGTTAACTGGCGGAACATGGGAGAGGCCTTTGTCCTGCAGTGGACGTAGTCAGGCTGATGATATATATATATATATATATATATATATATATATATATATATATATATATATATATATATATATATATATATATATATAAGCGGCGCTTGGTGATGAGTTGATCTGTGGGTGAGAGTCAACAACCAGACAACCGGGTGGGTTTTGTCACCACAACGAAGTGTGAGAAATGAAGAAGGATGCCCGGACCCAAACGTCTAGCTACATCTAAGGTCAACGGGACAACTGCCCGAGCCAGCACCCGTGGCTCATCTTCTCCTTTAATTGCGACAGCCATTATCTTTGTATTATCGAGTGAAATAGAGAGGGTTCCTGATGATTGGCTGCACGAAATTTGCAATGAAGCAAAATATTTCTTGCTCTTGACAAGAGCACACAATAATTTTGATGTGGTTGAATGTAAATGTTTCTTGCTTCTCCAGTGTAATTCAGGATGTTTTATTTAATATGGTTACCGGTGAGGCCTGGGGTGCGGCCTCACCGGTAACCACCACCGGGAACGCACTCCCTCACCAGAGAAGGATTGGCCACCCTGGTGCAGTATCTGGCCACTACCTCGAATATGCATACGTAAAATAACTCACGGCCCTCAGTCCCCAGCAGCTGTGAAGCAACTGACCACGGCGGCGGTCAGATCTGCAACGCAGCAGAGGGTGCTAAGAATCTCTGGATCCGGACAGGCCGCCATTGGAACCTGAACTTGGCAAAATTTAACGCTAGAACCTTATCTAGTGAGGGAAGTCTAGCTGTACTATTCGAGGAGCTAGAGGGTGTTAAATGGGATATAATAGGGCTCAGTGAGGTTAGGAGGACAGATGAGGCCTATACGGTGCTACAGAATGGGCACGTCCTTTGCTATCGGGGCTTGGCAGACAGAAGAGAACTGGGAGTGGGGTTCCTGATTGAATGAAACATAGCTGGCAACATAGAGGAATACTATATCATTAATGAAAGGGTAGTAGGTATCGTAATGAAACTGAATAAAAGATACAAGATGAAGGTAGTACAAGCTTACGCGCGTACATCCAGCCATGATGACTCTTCAGTTGAAAGCTTCTATGAAGATGTGGAATCGGCAATGAGTAAGGTAAAAACACAGTATACTAAAGTGATGGGCGACTTTAATGCAAAGGTAGGGAAGAAGCAGGCTGGAGACCAGGCAGTAGGAGATTATGGCATCGGTACTAGAAATATCAGAGGGAAGATATTAGTAGAATTCACGCAGAGCACAATAAATTACGGATCTTGTACCATCTACTGAAAACGAGGGAACAGTTAGTGGACATGGAGGAGCCCTAATGGCGAAATGAAAAACGAAATAGACTTTATACTGAGTGCACACCTAGGCATTGTGTAGGATGTGTAAGTTTGACAAGGTACGATGCAGTGACCATAGAATGGTACGGTCTCGAATTCGCCTAGACTTGAAGAAGGAACGACAGAAACTGATACGCAAGAAGCCACTCAATGAGCTAGCACTGAGAGGGAAAGTACAGGAATTCAGAGTGTCGCTGAAGAACAGGTATTCGGCTCTTAGTGAGGAAACCAACCTTAGCGTAGATACAATGAATGATAATCTGACGAGTATCATTACGGAGTGTGCAGTGGAAGTTGGAGGCAGGGTAGTTAGACAGGACACTGGCAAGCTTTCCCAGGAAACGAAGAACCTAATTAAGAAGCGTCCAGTCATGAAAGTGTCCAGTACAATAGACAAAATAGAACTGGCAGAGCTTTCGAAGTTGATTAATAGACGTAAGGTCTGCGATGTAAGAAGGTATAACTTGGAGAGAATAGAACACGCTCTGAAAAATGGAGGAAGCGTCAAAGCAGTGAAGAGGAAAGTTGGGATGGGCAAAAGTTGGATGTATGCACTAAGGGACAAAAAAAGCAAAATAACTACCAATATGGATAGGATAGTTAAAATAGCGGAGGAGTTTTACAGAGATCTGTACAGTAGCCGAGACAACCAAGACCTTAATACTATAAGAACTAGCAGTAACCCAGATGACACAACACCAGTAATGATAGAAGAAGTCATGAAAGCTTTGGAGAGCATGCAAAGAGGCAAAGCTGCTGGTGAGGATCAGGTAACATCAGATCTGCTGAAAGATGGAGGACAGATTGTGTTAGAAAAACTAGCCACCCTGTTTACGAGGTGTCTCCTGACGGGAAGAGTACCAGAGTCTTGGAAGAACGCTAACATCATTTTAATACATAAGAAAGGAGATGACAAGGACTTCAAGAATTACAGGCCGATCAGCTTGCTCTCTGTAGTATACAAGCTATTTACAAAGGTAACTGCTAACAGAGTGAAGAAAACATTAGAATTCAATCAACCAAAGGAACAAGCAGGATTTCGAACAGGCTACCCAACAATTGACCACATTCATACTATCAATTAGGTAATAGAAAAAATGCTCAGAGTATAACCAACCACTATACATCGCCTTCATAGATTACGAGAAGGCGTTTGATTCAGTAGAAATATCAGCCGTCATGCAGACACTGCGGAATCAGGGCGTAGATGAAGTATATGTAAACATTCTGGAAGAAATCTACAGGGGATCAACTGCTACCATAGTGCTTCATAAAGAAAGCAACAGAATACCAATCAAGAAGGGTGTAAGGCAGGGGGACACAATCTTCGCTGGTCATTAAGGGTAACTAACTGGATTCCCAGAGAAGGGAAGCGGGTTAGGGGGAGACAGAAGGTTAGCTGGGCAGATGAGGTTAAGAAGTTTGCGGGTATAAATTGGCAGCAGCAAGCACAGGACCGGGTTAACTGGCGAAACATGGGAGAGGCCTTTGTCCTGCAGTGGACGTAGTCGGGCTGATAATGATATATATATATATATATATATATAAATTGTAGGCATCTATTATGCGCTTCATCCTCATCTGAACAGCAGTCAATCATCATCATATGTTCTGGCTGACAATCATCATCTGCTTGGCACGAGCGCTTCTTTGTCGGGTCCGTTGCGCTTGTTCGTTCCGGAGTTCACGGCCAATAAACCTCGCTACAACCGAGTCGTCATACGTGGTGGAGGTGGATTGACGTTCCCAGTACCTCTACTTACAACGCCTACTCGCTGGAGCTCCGTTCAGGCCGCCGCTTGGACCCTCAGTCCGCCAACATGTCTCAGAGTGAGTGGGTGGATGCTCTTTCGGCTCCCGTCTCTGCGCCGCAAGCCGTCACTGCGCCGCAAGCCCCTCCTCTTTACATCGTAAACCACCAGCGTGACCCTCCGATCTTCGCTGGTCTCCGCGGCGAAGATGTGGAGGACTGGCTCGATAACTACGAGCGGGTAAGCGCAACTAATCACTGGGACGACTCTAACAAGCTCCGCCGAGTATCGCTTTATCTCACGGGCGTTGCCAAGACATGGTTCTTGAACCATGAGATCGACCTCACCGACTGGCCTGCCTTCAAGGAGCAGCTTCGCCAAGTATTCGGCACGCCAGCCGTTCGATCCGCTCTAGCGAGGAGGGCCCTAGATACTCGCCAACAACATCCCGGCGAGTCATACACATCTTATATCGAGGATGTCCTTGCGCTTTGCCGGCGCGTCAATTCTTCGATGTCCGAGTCGGACAAACTGCGCCACATCCTGAAGGGCATCGGAAGCATTGCCTACAATGCCCTTGTTGCCCAGAATCCTTCTACTGTCACGGACGTCGTCTCTACGTGTCAGCGTCTCGACGAACTTGATTCTGTTCGCCTTCAGTCGGGCAATAATGAACACCGTACCACAGACCGGGACCTGCGTGACATGATACGGGAGATCATACGAGAAGAACTTCAATCAATGGGCATCTCACAACTTTCTCCATCTGTCACACAGCCTTCAAGCATGGCCCTCCGTGACATCGTAAGGGAGGAACTAACATCATTCACCGGTCCAGCCTACGTCCAGCCACCTCCGTCTAGCCCTCCAACGTACGCGCAAGTTGCGGCCGCGCCTCCTCGCAACGTAAACTCTACTTCACCGCTGCCATCATTCACGCCGGTTGCTGCTGCACCACCGGTCCACTTCCGGCCAATCCCACCCGACCCTCCGTCAGTCCACTTGAGTGCGCTATCTCCCGGTGTGCCGAACGCCCTCTACTACCCGCCTTGGCGCCCGTCTCGCCCAACATGCTTTTACTGTGGATATCGTGGCCATATATCGCGCTTCTGCCGCAAGCGCCAGCAGGACGAGCGTCGCGGGTACGACATGCGCGAACGGGACAGACTTTTCCAGAGGGGATTCTTACGCGCGGCGTTATTCATCTGGACAGCAGCGGTCTCCATCTCCGCCCGCGTCGACTGAGACGCGGAACACTTACCGTTCAAGCCGACGCCGATCACCTTCGCCCTTCCGTCGCTCCTCCTCTCCTCTTCGGCCAGCCTCGTTTACTACTGATAACCGGTCGGAAAACTAAATGATGCAGTTTTCGGAGGAGAAACTGCATGTAACAGTAGGACTCATATTCCTCCAGCACGCCCGTTCAACATGGTTTTTGTTACGGTGGAAGGAGTTCTCGTGGACGCTTTGGTGGACACCGGTGCTACAGTTTCTGTGATTAGGTATGATTTGTGCAAACGCCTGAAGAAAGTAATGACACCTTATAATGGACCCAATCTAGTCGAAGCCCAGGGGAACGCTATCCGCCCTTTTGCTCTTTGTACTGCTCGTGTGTTTATTGATGACATTTTGCATTACATCGAGTTCACTGTGCTTACCCGGTGCTCTCACCAGCTAATTCTAGGGTGGGACTTCCCATCTTCTTCTTCAGCCGCTATATGTTGCGGTGAACGGATTCTGCACCTAACTAATACGGACTCCATGTTCGACGAAGGCGTCTACAAGCCTCTACGCCTGTTCGCTCGCGAAGATCTCGAACTACCGCCACATCAAGAACGAATTGTGACCCTGATCTCTAAGGACATCGACCACGGTGACGTCTTGGTGTCCCCTTCGTCGACTTGCGTCGCAAAAGGCATAGCCCTTGCATCAGGTGTCGTACGCTTTCACCATGGCTCCGCGCTCGTCATTGCTACGAATGAAACGCCAGAGAAAGTTCTCCTGCCAGAGGGCACTGCAGTAGCCTGTGTTGTGGATGCTGAGCCTGTCAGCGTCACGCCACTTAACCCTGCCTCTACCAACGACTGTTCTATGAGTAAGCCTGCCTCATCCTCTCCCTTCACAGCTCTTATCAGTGATGACTTAACAGCTATGCAGACGCAGCAGTTGCTTGCGTTATTAACGAAACACGCCGATTCTTTCGACACCTGCTCCTCAACGTTGGGCCGAACTACCACTGCAGCGCATCGCATTCAGACGGAGGGAACATCTATTGTACATCGCCGCCCGTACCGCATGTCTCTCGCTGAGCGAAAAATCATCGAGGAAAACGTCGCTGACATGCTCCAACGAGAAATAATTCGTCCATCAACTAGCTCTTGGTCATCCCCTGTTGTTTTGGTACGAAAAAAAGATGGCTCCGTGCGCTTTTGCGTTGATTACCGGGCACTTAAAAACATCACACGCAAGGACGTATACCCCATGCCACGCATCGACGACGCCCTTGATTCACTGCAAGGCGCCGAATACTTTTCAAGCCTTGATTTGCGTTCGGGATATTGGCAAATTCCCATGCACGATGACGACAAAGAAAAAACGGCATTTGCAACCCCCGATGGCCTATACGAATTTAACGTGATGCCTTTCGGGCTCTGCAATGCGCCCGCGACGTTTGAACGCATGATCGACACCGTCCTGCGTGGTCTGAAATGGAAGACATGTCTCTGCTACCTTGATGACATTATCATCTTTTCATCAACGTTTTCTCAGCACCTGAGCCGCTTGGATGACGTCCTAACATGCCTCGCCGGTGCGGGTCTGCAGCTCAACACTAAGAAGTGCCGTTTCGCCACCAAATCCATCAAGGTTCTCGGTCATGTCGTCAGCAAGGACGGTATTCGCCCTGACCCCGAAAAGATCGCTGCCGTCCTTCGATTTCCATGCCCCACAAGACTTAAGGATTAGCGAAGTTTTCTTGGCCTCGCATCATATTTTCGTCGCTTCATACAAAACTTTGCTTCAATAGCTGCGCCACTTCACAAACTACTTGCATCTAATGCACCCTTTGTGTGGTCCGAGGAATGTCAGTCGGCGTTTCACCTATTGAAGAAAGCTTTGACGTCAGAGCCTGTACTCTGCCATTTTGATGACACCGCCCCAACACTCCTGCATACCGACGCCAGCGGCTGCGGTATAGGTGCTGTTCTCCTCCAACGCGATAACTCTGGACGGGAAAGGGTCATCGCATATGCTAGCCGAGTGCTAACTTCTACCGAAAAAAACTATACCATCACTGAGCAGGAGTGCCTCGCTGTGGTTTGGTCCATACAAAAGTTCCGTCCTTATCTGTACGGCCGTCAATTCACCATCGTAATGGACCACCACGCCTTATGCTGGCTTTCTACAATGAAGAACTTGTCCGGACGCTTGGGTCGTTGGATTTTACGCCTACAGGAGTATCAGTTTGAGATTATTTATAAATCGGGCAAAAAACATCAAGACGCCGACGCTCTTTCTCGTTGTCCACTACCTACAGCGTCGTTCGACACTCCAGCTGCCACCTCCAACGACACCAGTGCGGACGTGACTCCCACTTCTGTTGCCTTGCTCGCCTCGCTGTACCAACCGCCAATCCACGATGAACAACCCTTCAGTTCTCACCAGCAGGCTGACCCGTATTGTCGGTGCATTATAGACCACCTTTCAGGAGCTACGCGTCCACCCAATGCACGCCTTCGTCGACAACTCGAGCACTTCAAGTTTCAGGACGGTGTGCTGTATCGTCACATATATCATCCTGACGGCACACGCTGGGTACCTGTTCTGCCACGCGCTCTTCAACATCATGTACTTAACGCCTTTCATGATGATTTGACTGCTGGCCACCTAGGCTTTCACAAAACCTACGACCGCATTCGAAGCCGCTTTTATTGGCCTGGGATTTCTACCAGCGTAGCAAAGTACGTGGGTTCCTGCTCTCCATGCCAACTTCGCAAACTTCTGACATCTCCCCCAGCTGGTCAGTTACAGCCAATGACGTGCCCTACAACACCTTTCGAGGTCGTCGGTGTCGATCTTTATGGACCCCTTCCTGTTACTGGTGCTGGAAATAGATGGATAGTCACCGCCGTAGACCATATGACACGCTACGCCGAGACAACTTCAGTAGCTACTGGTTCAGCATCGGAAGTTGCTGACTTCGTTCTTCAGGCCATAATACTACGTCATGGTGCACCTCGTGTACTTCTGAGGGACCGTGGAAAGGTGTTCTTATCACAGCTTTTAGGTGAAGTTCTTCGCGTTTCTGGTACCACACACAAGATGGCGTCTAGCTACCATCCTCAAACAAATGGTCTGACCGAGAGATTTCATCGAACCCTTGCCGACATGATCGCCGTATACATTCAACCGGATCACAGAAACTGGGATAAACTTCTACCGTTCCTCACTTTCGCCTACAACACCGCTGTTCAGCGCACAACAGGCTACTCACCATTTTATCTTGTTTACGGACGTTCACCTACTTTCTTTATCGATGTTTCCTTCTTCACCAGCAATGGCCCTACATCACCATCTTCTTGCGACGAATATATTTCTCGCCTTGCCCAGTGCCGCCAGCGCGCTCGTATGAACACGGAAGCTACGCAACAAGCAAGGAAGGCCGTCTACGACACCTCTCATCGTGTGGTATCATTCCAACCGGGTGACGAGGTGCTGCTATTGACACCAATTCGCACACCTGGTCTCTGCGACAAGTTCCAGCCTCGATTCATCGGCCCATATGTTGTTTTAGAGCAGACTTCACCTGTGAACTATCGTGTGACGCCTCTTGTCGTGCCAACTGACCGCCGTTACCGCAGCACCGAAATTGTACACGTTTCCCGCATGAAGCTTTTCACACGACGTTCCTCGTCACCTTGACTACCCGCCCGCAGCGGCCAGGCTGGCCGCTTCCACGGGGGGGGGGGGGAATCAGTGTAGGCATTTATTATGCGCTTCATCCTCATCTGAACAGCAGTCAATCATCATCATATGTTCTGGCTGACAATCATCATCTGCTTGGCACGAGCGCTTCTTTGTCGGGTCCGTTGCGCTTGTTCGTTCCCGAGTTCACGGCCAATAAACCTCGCTACAACCGAGTCGTCATAATATATATATATATATATATATATATATATATATATATATATATATATATATATATATATATATATATATATATATATATATATATATATATATATATATATATAGCGTTGACAGCAGCGCCATCACATCTACAATTAGCCACAGCGCCCTCTGTTGCTTATAAGTTGAAGGATACATGCAAAACGGTTACCACCAACGCCCTCTGTTGCTTGTAGGTTGAAGGTTACATGGTGTTACGGACAGACGGGAGACAGCGGATATCATGAGGTCTTAAGAAGCTTCGCCCCTAAAAGGGTGTTGAACCATTATTAAAGTGTGTAACTTGAAAAAAAAACACCCTTTTTACACCCTTACTGTTCTAGAAAAAAAAGTTGACTATGCAGGCTTGCGCTGGCTGGAACATGGCTGCGGAGCTCGGTGGCAGTTGTGGAGCGCCGGTCGCTTGTCCGTGTGTCCATGGTCACCAATTTGTAGTGACGTGACAGCGTCTGACGTAGACGCGCCATCGTCGCTGGTTTAATGAAAGGACAAGGGCGTAAGACTCAGGGAAGAAGCGAGTGGCCGAAGTAGAGCATTGACCGTGGCGTCCAGCCAGCCAGAAGCATACGAACGTTCTAGGCGTCTCGCGCCACCGGTCCGGCACTCGTCGTATTTTTTTGCGACCGGATGGTCGCCTCTAGTACTGCACTTTTAATTTCTTTGTGCCTAGCTCCTGTATGGCCCTGGCAACCTAAAAATTGCGTGATTTTATTTTCATCACATATTGTTCGAGCAGACAAGGGTAAATATAAGCAAGTAAGAGACATGACCAGTTTCTCGGTCATATGAATCGATAACACAAAAGCGATCGGTGTCTTCGCGATAGTATAGTTGAATGTATATTGTACATTGATATGTGAGAGCTTGTACAATGTTCACTGATTGTTGGCAGCTATAGCACAGTTAGACGTGGATTCACACTATATAGTTGACTGAAGCCCGTGATCATGATGTAACCGTTCTGGTATAGCTAAAGTTGTTAACCTGGACACAAAATACAGTCACTCTCGCGCAAGGATTGTATCAAAAAACTCATAGTAAACGCTGTTACTCAATATGCCCTCCTTCAATGCATTGTAAGTGGAGGAAAGAAACGGCAGGTTGTGTGCTCCCCACCCAGTATAGGTATAACCTGCGCCTGTGGTCATGCATATATACATATACACTACACCGCACTTCATAAATTCTGTAAAGAGATGTTTGATGATTGATATGTGGGGTTTAACGTCCCAAAACCACTATATGATTATGAGAGACGCCGTAGTGGAGGGCTCCGGAAATTTAGACCACCTGGGGTTCTTTAACGTGCACCCAAATCTGAGCACACGGGCCTACAACATTTCCGCCTCCATCGGAAATGCAGCCGCCGCAGCCGGGATTCGAACCCGCGCCCTGCGGGTCAGCAGCCGAGTGCCTTAGCCACTAGGCCACCGCGGCGGGGCAAAGAGATGTTTGTAGCTTGACTTGTGAAAGTGGCATATGCGTTTCACTGGCGTGCGTCTCGTTCCATCTAGGCTAGACGTTCGCCATGGATTTTGTCTTTCTGTGGCGCTCATTGCAGCAGTTGGTCACCGCTCTCGCACTCGCAGCAATTCGTCTTTTTGATCGGTTTCAACGTAGTATAGCAACAGCACGTGTTGTTACCCAAGAAACTTCGGGTCACATCCTTCATTACTCTTTAACACCGAAGCAGAAATCTTGCGTTTTAAGTTGTGCTAGAGTAAGGGAAGACTTTTTTTCTGCTTTCAGGCAAAAGGGAGGCGCTCAAAGTTAAGGACTAACTTTTGTTTAATGTTGTAGCTATATAGCTTGAAAGGAAATGTATTTGAAGTATGTGAACACACACTGAAAAAAGAACTTTTGAAAATGAGCTGGCTACTCGTTAAGGTTTCTGTTCCTAAACAACACTGCTAGGCTTCGCCGGCGCACAGAATTTGAAGCCATCCAACACCTATGTTTATAAACAGCGATAGGGTCTATAGGCGGCTGAGCACATGGAAGCTGCAACACTATCAGGGTGAGTCACCACATAATAACTTGATGTGGAAGGCAAATCACTTGAAGTTTATATGGTGTCTCTTCGATGGCAGCACGACCAGCGTTTTTTCGCATCGAGGCGCTCGAGCTGCAGCGCCATTGAATCGCTCACTATCGGCGCTCGTTAGTGTCGTGACGCAGTACGTCACCGCTCGCAGAGAGCGGCACCGCATCGCAACCAAGGGCTCCGCAAACCGAGGATTTGTGGAGCCTCGAACATTGTGCGTTGGTGGCGCTGTGGGTAGACCATTCCCTTTGTTCCCTTCCCCTGAGTGGTCATGGCGGTTTTTAATTGTTTTTTTCGGGTACTGCAATCTCTTCATATGCGCACAACTCGCACAAAAGCATAAATTTCAATATCTGGGGCCAAGTTTGTGTTTACAAAGTTATTTGTATCTGCTCATTGCAATTGGCTGGTCACTCCGTTAATATAACACGCACCGCATTTGGTTGGTCGGAATTTTCTCTAACGAACAATTTTAGCTAACGGCGTTGTTGTAGATACATGAAGAGGCCACTGGAGGCTGTATTTCAACCCCACAAAATACTTGTTAAGTCAAGTTAGAGGTTCTAAAATTGAAAGAATAATTTGAAAACTTTGAAATTTGTTAAACACATCAATCTTGAAAAAGAAAACTCTGCTTTAGAAGTCCGCGCGCCATCTATCTAAAAGTAGCACGCGTTGCTATGGCAGTGTGCGTCAACAGACAGCACTCACGAAAAGCGTTTCCGGAAGATACAGCTGTGTGAAGGGCGAAGCCACACCAGAGATGATGATGAGCACGTTGTTGAGGCTGTAAGTGAAGGCGAGCAGGAACGCCACACGTACGTACCACTGATACGTGATGGTGGGCCCCATCAGTAGGTACATCACCATAATGGTTGCTGCACCCAACTGCGAACCGTTTAACAGAATTGTTACGGAATGACGGGATTGAGCATGTGGGAGGCGATGCGTGCGGAGGTATATACTGGGTGCTTCAAGAAATGGGTCAAAAATATTCAAATATCAGAAAGATACCATATTTGTTGAATGCCTTCACGGTTGACTTTTTCGCAGTCGCAGGCATTTTAATATGACCAAAGACATCATTATGAAAAACAATTAAGAAAGCTGAATTTTATTACTATAGCAAACAAATGGACACTTGGATGCTTTTTGGTGTTGGCGTCACTGTCATGCCCCGTATGTGTAAATAAAAGCAACGAAGAAAATTACTTCATAAATATATTTTCTGACGCGCGGGATCGAACGAGCAACCACTCACTCCACAGCGCTAACCACCCAGCTATTCAGCAGCGCACGTCCTGCACCACAGTAAAAGTGAGCTATTTAGGTACATCATTTGCCGCTGGCGGTACGCTAATATCAGAGGAGTATCAGCGCGTTCTCTGCCTTACCAGTGACATGACGCGAAGTGCGCAGTCGGCGCCACACTATAGTTGCGATACGTTGGCACGTCAACCTGCGGTTTGCCACACGGGCTGTGGTAGTCACTCGTACCCGTGTACGCACTTATCTTGTGGTGGCGGCAGTTAAAATGTCGCGTGTTTTCGCCAGATACATTGCGTGTAGGTTACAGAGCACACAAAAGTCACTTCACCCGCTGCGGAGGTCCTATTCGCGAAAAAAGCGCGCTGTTCAAACACAGTGAAGTAAGAATTGTGACACTTGTTCGTGCTCGTCGTGTGCCACCTGTGCGTATACGTTTCGTGCGTCCTTTGTGTTTCAGCAGAGCGTTCAGTGTCGAGCTGTTAACGTTGATATAGTACAGGCTCGTCCGGGTGCATTCCTTTCGCGCGTGCTTTGTGCTTGTGGAGCGAGCTACAAGTTTCGATCTGCATGCCGTTCTTCGCGTGACTTCGCGTCGTAGTAAAACTGACTTTTTTATGGCGTGAGTATAAAGACCAAGTCTACCCGAAGGCTACCCAATGGACACATATATACAAATTTTGTCCGCCTGCGCGGCCTGTTATGGCATTTGAGCATCTCAGACAACCCTTACTACTGTCTCCTCAAACAAGAGTGTTAACAGAGTGCAACGAGGTGCGCCATGATGAGACAGGTGACCCTGTCACCAGCCGGCGTGTGGCGTCACGTGTGGTTCGCTGGGAACGACTCGCACACCACCAGCACTGTTGCTTGAGAAAAGCCTAACTCGCAGGTTTGCTTTTGGTTGGGTGCCTATCTATCTGTAACACATGCTCGGCCATGGTACAGAAAAATCCTCAAGAGCTAAGAGACGGGTGCACAATCATCATCAAGTTATGAAAAGGATATCTGTAGTTTCCTGTAGTTTCGCACTACAATGCGCCTCACACTCTTGCATGTGTGCATATGTGACAGTATTCAGTACACGAACAGTGTTCTGGATATGTAATTTTTTGAAATTGGCGGGCTTATAAATATACACCTATAAATTGGTGTGTAGTTATTTTACATATGGGTCCCTACACGGCGAGTTCGTCATTACTTTTCGTGGATTATTGCACTGCTTCTGTGTCATAGATTGCATGCGTATATAGCTATTTTTAGATAATAATCACCATTATTTTTCGCCCCGCCGCGGTGCTATAGTGGCTGAGGTACTCGGCTGCTGACCCACAGGTTGCGGGATCAAATCCCGGCTGCGGCGGCTATATATATATATATATATATATATATATATATATATATATATATATATATATATATATATATATGCATGGATGTCTTCAGCTTTGAGCAACTAGCTGTTTGTTTATTTTTTTGGAGCTTGAAAACCAAATGAGTAATAAATGTAGCGGGTGAACAGAAATCAATTCTCGTGAAGGAGAAGCTTCACGAACATAACAGAAAAGTGGTTCAACAAAACTCGCTCAGTCATAATCATTATCGGCAGCCGATTAATGACGCACTTTTTGCAAGCTTCGTATAAGCCACTGGGTGGCTGTCTTGAGCCCAATTCAAAGAACTTTTTTGTAAATATTTTTCATTGGCTGGCTGCTTTAGGTATCAATGATCTCGATCACAATCGGTGAGTGCCTGTCCTGGCGAAATGACCCACTGTATGGAATACTTGTGAATGTGAGGTCAGAAATTTCAATAAGCTTTTCGTGCAGGAGTGCTGATTGGCATTGGCCAGTTCCCATCGATCGCTAACCGCGCCTGCCTGTTGTAATTTCTGATCGGTACTTGCTTTTACGAACCTCAATAGCAGATGAACTGTTGTCATTCCGAACACCGGCTTTTTGGTTTTGCGTAAAGGATGCAAAGACGCTTGCAAGAAAATAGAAAACGAAAAAAAATAAAACTCCCAACGACATCACCCAATGGTTCATTTGGATTCAGAGGACACACTGCTTGAGGCAATATTTCTTTTGTCGGTTACTTCCGGCTGAATAACAACAAAAAAGTCACAGCTTTGCCCAAAAGGCGACACAACAATCAAAATAGCAAGAATTTGAAAAGTCACGCGCAGGATGGAAAGCAGATCGAAACATGCTCCGCGTTTCTCACGCACAAATGACGCACGAAACGTACTCACAGGTACAGATGCACGCGAATAAGCGTCTCAGTTGCTACTTCGCTGTGTTTGAGAAGCGCGCGCATTTCGCAAACGGAGACTGCAATGATTGCAGTGACCAATTGTGCGCCCGGTAACTACAACAGAATCTTTCCAGATAAAACCCGAGGCCAGCCAAGACGTATGATCTTCCCTCCTTCCTACCACGAGATAAGGGTGCGCGAGGGAGCATAGCTCCCCTCCTATAAGCGGGGCAAAGTACGCGTGGGAGATTAGAGCGGGTGCTGCTGTGCGATGTGGCAACGCGCACTCATTGCGCCATCTTGCTGGTAATGCGGAAAACTGAAATACCTCCGAGATGCCCGTCAGCAGAGGTAAATGGTAGATACAAATAGCTTGCCGTTCGAACATCGAAAGACGTGCCCCTCTGTGGCATAGTGGTTAACGCCTTGCATTCTGAACTCAGAGGACCCAACTTCGATTCCACACGGCAAAGCCTTTTTCTGTTTTTTTCTTTCTTGCATTTCCTATATATAGATTTACATATACATATACGGTGAGTGACGGCGACACCAACACCGGCGGCAAAATCCAGCCTAGAGTATCGGTATAATTTCTATCGCAATAATAATAATTATTCGGCAGATCCTACGTGCCACGGGACGCAACGGTGGAGCAGAGGGGACTGTGGTGTAATTTTTTTTTTGTTCAGCGAAACGTAACGAAAAGACGCAAAATATTTGTAGAAACGTGTATGCACAGTCGTGCAGAACAGTCGCATATGTTTTACGTAACCCGCTGTTTACAGTTGCGTAATGATGGCAACAATATCATGGCTATTATCAGCATCAGAAGTTGTATATGTAACGTATGTGCACGCTTGCGAGAATGCTAGCCCTGGCAAGTGTAGACCGACTTCAGTGAATGGCGCTTAAGCATACAATTGACGTTCACTCGATGAAACGCCTGCATGACAGGAGTTCATATGTGATCTTTATAAAATCGGATAGCCAGCAATGCAACCACAGTCGACGTTTCACCGACATTACGCCTGCATAGCATGAATGCACCCGGGTTTGGAGGAAATGGTTTAGCGACGTACGCGACGGAATTTTGACGTTCTTCATGTCATCACACACCAAACATATTCGTCAAACTATCTTACGCTCCCATACAAATTTTGGTCTACCCCATGTTAAGGGGGGCGGCGATAGATAGATAGATCGAAGGATAAATAGATAGATAGATAGATAGATAAAGATCTGAGTGCAACAGTTCGAAGATATACTTCGCATTTTATGATAATAACACACGTACACATTTTCAAGCGTATATCGCGTTAGGGTACACTGCATGCATACAAACAGGTGATCGTGGCCATCAGCCGAACCTCGCACAGTATTCATGGCCTGCTTAGTTTTCTGTTACTCGAATGGCGTCTGCAGGAAAACTCGCATTGGTCAACACGAACCGTTAGTTCCGTGCCTTATGGGCCCATTTAGCTTGCGAACTGATCTCTGAAAACGAAAAATCGTGGTCAATGCAAATAATAGAAGCCATGGGTTCGAGACAAAATTTAAGTTGCGTGCTTGAAAGTGTGTCGAAAGAAAAGAAGAAGGGCATGATGTAGTGGGCGGAGGCATTTTCGCATGTAAGTTAGAATCTCAACAAGCGTCACACCGTGTGGGTTACGGAACGAGAGTGTGGTCTAAAGGCCCTCATATTACAAATGTTTCGGGAATGCATGTTTTCTTCGTCTGTGTTTCTTTGTTTTCTTTTGTCCCAGCTGTGATCAAGCTTTGAAATGCGTAGCCAGGCATTGTTGTAAATACAGGCAGCGTTTGCCGATTTGATGAGGTGTCGCACGTGTATTAATTGATTGCGCTGTCACCTGACATAGCTTTATATTGGTTGGTTTGTATTTGGTTGTACCCTCCCTGTAAGAGCCCTCAAGAGAGGGATGACAGTGTTATGAAATAAGTAAATAGAGAGTATCACACCAGCAACACCATCAAGAAAGTGTGCAGCTGCGTATAGATGCGCGTAGTTCTGGTATTACCACGCGAACGCGCATATGCTATAGGCATACCTTCTAGGATAGTTTAACAGGGCCAATGATGTGCGCTCTGATGGTACTTTCCTCGCGGCACAGTCGAGGCACTCAATGAGAAGTGAAGCCTGGCGGACGAATGAGAAGGTGATGTGAACGAGGACGTGACATTTGAAGACGTTGTTGGAGAAGCTTTTTTATTGGGCCCCTCGTTTGAAATAACAATTAAGCGCCGCATTTCTATGTGAATGCCCGTTTTCGCCGGTGGCTTAGCACCGCGCTCATAAAGCACTCTACTGCTCTGACACTGCACTTACGGCCTCCAAGCATGTAAGCATGCCTTGGGCTGTTGTGATGTAGCGCATACTGACTTCGATGTGCTGCGGCACCTCGTTGACGTCGGTCGCGCCGCCTTCCTGGACATCTGTTCCCGCGGTATCTGCCTAAAGATATATAACAGAGGAGCAAGTGGCTATATTTACAGGTGACTAAACAAACGAAGGCATGCCGCAAGAAAAATAATGATACACGTCTTGGTTCACAGGACGTGTACCATTAGCGCTCATCACGCGTACAAAGCTGTGTTTGCTATACATGTGTGTACAAGACACGGTCATGGTGTAAGGAACGTAAAGAAAGCATTGTATATTTGTCTCTATTCTCTGTATATGTGCATGTGTGAAGCGTTAAAATGCACAAAAAACATATAACCACACCTATTCAACGTGACCAAATTTCCTCGCAGATGCTATATACTGACCCCCACTAACCGCACGTAAAACCAGCATTGCATGGCGTCGCATCAATTGCATCTTTGTACGGCTGAAGTTCTGCATAATTTTGTGGCGTATACTGCAGCACTATTTTCAGCACGAACAATGCAGATAAACGTAGTACACGACGGACAGCAGGACTCTTATTACTATTTTACGAAGCGGCTTGATAGCATGCAGTGTTGTAGCTAGTATTGTAGGAGAAAAAAATTCAGTACGCAGCACTAGCACGCTGCCTGTATCTTCGGGCTGCGACTCGTTGCTTGCCCCCAAAAAGCCCACCTAAAACTGCAGACGTATGCCGTAAAATACTTGCTACGTTGTTCGAATGCGCGAAACCACGCGTTAAGAGCACAAAGACGTGTATAATAGCATGCAAGCAGTTAACACGTATATAAATAAAATAATTACGTTGTGCCCCTGCGCACTAGGTCTAACAGTGCATGCGATTGCGAGTCCCTACTCTGACCGGGTGCTGCATCGCAATGTCCGGCCTCTTAGTATTTCTTACCGCCTGTGGTGGTACGAGCCCCAAGTGATCCGCCGTAGAGGCTAACGAGGCGCGGGACGGGGACGTGGCTGGTGCTGTGGCCATGGCGGTAAAACAACGCCGACGAATGACCTGTTACGGCACAGGGAAACAACACACGCACGTGCATTCAGACGTGGCACTGATTAGTAAATTCATATGAGATGAAGAAGAAGGTACACGTCGTGCCAGCAGTTCATGCATGCTTACGAGTGTCTAGAAGAATTGAATGTTAAGTATAGTTTGATTCAGTTGTCTTAAGTACAGACGTGTTTTTATGCTATTCTTCTTCATTATTTATCGGATATGTTACGAGTTTAAGTAATATTTCATATTTCTTTATTTCACTGATATAAGTGAAATAAAGAGCGCTGACCTCGCCACAAAAATAGACGGTCATCAAGAGATGGCTCTTGTTGACACCAGCTCTCACTTTTCGATAATAAGCCAGACTCGCCGACAGGTTAAGGAACGTAAACCCACCATGGTACGGGCCCAATATACCAACTGCTGGACGCCATGCAGTTGATGACACGTGTTGTAAAGTGCATGACCCGACTCATAATTCATGGTTCACCCTTTGTCACCACCTTCGATCGTCAATGCTGTCAGGAAGTCCTTCTTGGAATAAATTTATTTCGAGCCCACGGAGCTGCGATTAACGTCCGCTCCAGGAGTGTAACGTTTGCTACCAACTCGGACACACCTAACAAAAAGGAAAATCGGCGACCTTTTTTACGTATCGCCGGCGATGACGTAATACATCTGGCACGGATTCGCTCTCTCGTACCAATGCACTGCGACAGCCTAAAGAGTGGAACTGGCGTCGCTGAACGAGCTAGCAGTCACTTGTGGCATTTCCATCACCAGGGGTGTCGTCAATGTCGTCGATTGAGGCGCTAAAGTATCGTCAACCAATTTCAGCAAGGAACATTGTTGGAGGTACTTTCATTGCCCATTTCGACGAACTTGCGCAAGTGGAAGATCTCTACCTCGAGGAAGAGGATGCAGCCTCGTCTTCTTTGTCCTTCCCCTTACCAAGTGTTATCGCGCTGTTTCTTTGTCCTCGTCACTGCCACATACGCGCGCCAATATGTTTTGCATCAAATCAAACTTTTGCCTCCTGCGAGTGCTTTTCTTTTTGTAAGCGTGTTCTGAGGGTGTGCATGATTTAGCGAGGTGCCCATTGCGCTTCTGCAAGACAAGTGCACTCTATGTAGTTGCACATTTTCTTGATGCTGTCGGTGACGCCAATGGTGATATATTGGTGCGGACCCCTTTGTGATGAATTTTGAAATGGGTATATTGCGAGAGGCATGAGAAAAAGAATGCCGCTGCTTTGACATACAAAAATCGATTCATTCCGCCACTCAAGCGCTGGCTCTGCTTGCGCCTGCACAGACTTCGTTGTATTGCGACCCAGGAATTCCTCTCTTTATGAGCTGGCTAGCATAATGTCATCTGTGTAAGCAAATACAAATTGTCACCCGCCCTATAGGACGTCCTTAAATGATTGAAATATCCTCGCAGCGTCCTTGAGGCCAGATGGCCTCCGGAGAAAGTGTTGCGCAATACCTGTTTGTTTCAAGAATTGTGTCGAATTATATTTTAAAAGATTACAGAAAGAAGATAACTGCGTGCTACTTGCAGCGTTCCCTTTACCGGGGCAGATAGCTACTTCAGATGCGCACAAACAATAATTACGCCCATTATTAAGGAAATTAAATCAATTCATTTTTAAGCAGCTGAATAGCTGATCGAGTCCATTGAAAAAATTCAAGTTCTTCCTAAGAATAGTCCATAGTGACTTCGAAATTTTCTAAAGGCTGCCACTGGCAATCGTTGCTGAGCGATGAAATCTGGCTAATTTGGCAGGCGAAACCGAAACCGACGTACCGAAGAACGCATCTACTATTCACTTTGAAAACGCATTTATTGGCGACGATGTTCCCCTCGCATTGGGGGTGGAGGATAAGCGAGCGACGATAAGCAGCCATGAAGAGAAGTCGATAACGACGAGGGAAGCAGTGTCGTCACTGGGGGCGTTTTCGAAGTGAATCACAGGTGCGCTGTTTAGGGCGGCGGTGCTGGCTTCGCCTGGTAAATTAGCCAGAATTCAACGCTACGCAGTCATTACTAGTGGCCGCATTTCGAAAATTTTAAAGTGGCTGTAAACTATAGATTCACAGGTGGACTTGTGTTCGCCCAGTGCACTTGATGTTTATTTCCACTGGTTAAAAAGTTAAAGTTAATTCATTTGCATTTCTTTAATTACTGCTACAATTAAAGTTTGTGCGCACCGCAAGATACTTTCTTTCACATCGGAAGGAACGTGGCAGGTAGCGTGCAGATGCATTCTTTCTGTAATTTTTAAATGATATAGGACACATTTCTAAAAGCACTATATGTACTAACCTGCAGGTTGCGCACTTCCCATGGCGTGACGCCTGGTGCGATTCTACGTTTCCGCCATGCAATATGGCCTCTGTTAACGTGGCACCTCGCCCTACATGTCAATTACAAAACAGTTTTCATCACCAAGTGGTACAACGCTTGACCGTGCCTGTCTCGAGCAAGTTTTTGTTCCGAACGCTGTGTTTTATATAGGGTTGGTGCTTGTCGGCGCACTTGGTGCTTTCGCATGAAAGCTGTTCGGCAGAACAGAGAGAACCAGGTCATTTGGAGAGCCGCGTGCATTGAGTTTCTCTCGAGTTTGTTATGTGCACAATAATGCCAATAAATAAAATGCTGGTAATAAATAAAATATTTCCTTGCGGGCGAATTTGTAGATCCGTGCAGTATACTCTGCATATGAAAAAGGTGATTTGTGACATTAGAGAGTTATACATTACCATTGGCATGATTTAAGAAAAAGGCTTTACCATGCAGCAAACGATCGTTGCGGACAGCGTCTTATTAGACAGATTTAGTTGGGCGTACGTAGCACATCTGCGTAGGCAGGAAACGCACTGAGGTCTCAGTGCGCATGCCCAGTACAAAGACAATGCACGGTTTGGTGTGGGCGTCCGTAGGCTCTCAGAAAAGCTGCATAGCGTCTGTAGCTGGATCATTTGGCTGTGCGGGGTCACGCATCTTGTCGCATCGACAGAATATGAAACGCGTGGAGGCGTCAATGCGCATGCCAGGCATGCACATTGACGCATCTTTCCGCCAGGCGAGAAGCGAGCGATAGTGTTTAAGGCGTAACTTTACCAGCCGACATGTATCGTCGCTAAAGTTCTCGTTTCACGCATGCAGGGCCACTGCCCAAACATTGCTGAGCTCGTTGCTTCCTAGCAATGTGAAGTCACTCCCTTAAAATACGCTACCTACACGTATCGTTTGGTAGCTCGTGTCCTGGGTCGATCAGCGCCCTTCTATGAGACTGGTTGGTCGCGCCGAAATGCAGTACGGTATAACGCTTGATGATTATTTCCCGAAAAGCGACGCTGGCCCAGTGCACACTTGACAACTGGCGAAAATGAGAATGCCGCTTGTCACAGGCAGGCAGCTTCATCGAAGTAACGGGCCAGTGGCTGGCATGGAAGAGCACTTTAGGTGTTCAGTATTTCTGGTCTTTTCTGGACTATTTTAAATGCGAGGCATTTCTTAGCGAACTTCGGCGACTTGGAGCGTATCTATCTATCTATCTATCTATCTATCTATCTATCTATCTATCTATCTATCTATCTATCTATCTATCTATCTATCTATCTATCTATCTATCTATCTATCTATCTATCTATCTATCTATCTATCTATCTATCTATCTATCTATCTATCTATCTATCTATCTATCTATCTATCTATCTATCTATCTATCTATCTATCTATCTATCTATCTATCTATCTATCTATCTGTCTGTCTGTCTGTCTGTCTGTCTGTCTGTCTGTCTGTCTGTCTGTCTGTCTGTCTGTCTGTATATATATATATATATATAGATATATAGAGATAGAGAGATAGATATATAGAGAGAGAGATAGATATAGATAGAGCGAGAGCGAGATAGATAGAGATCTAGATAGAGAGATAGAGAGAGATATAGAGATATCGAGAGAGCTATAGAGGATAGAGAGAGAGAGAGAGAGAGATAGATAGAGAGATCTAGAGAGATAGATAGATATATAGATCTATATAGAGATATATAGATATATATATATATATAGATATATCTAGATATATATATATATATATATATATATATATATAGATATATATCTATATATATATATATATATATATATATATACTATATATATATATATATATATATATATATATATATATATATATATATATATCCGGGCCATTTCGAGAATGGTATCGATACCAAACTTGGTATGGCGTAACATGAAAGTCATCACATGTATGTCACGAATGTCATAATTTACATTTCATGGTCCTGCAGCTCTCGTGGTGGTTTCGTTCGCATGGTATGTTGCAAAACTGGTATGGTATGGCATGATTGCACGGCGAACATAAGCGACAGACCCTAACATGAAAATCATGACGTGCGCGTCGTGTAACAACGAGACTACGTGCCAGGCTCATGATGCGCTGGTGGCCGTTTCGCTTACTTAACTTATACCAAATTTGGTATTACAGGACGTGAATGGATGACGAAGGTATGATACCGGTGCAAACATGATAAACATGGGACACATTTCTAATGCGGGATGATAAACATGAGATGCGTGTTGTGTTACAACATGACTATATGCTACGCTCATGATGCGCTCGCTGCCATTTCGCTAGCTTCACATGTACCAAACTCGGTACTACGCGACGCGAACGAACGACATAAGTAAATGACACATCCAAACATGATAATCAAGACATGCGTGTCATGTAACAATATTGTTACGTGGAAAATAACAGTTGTCAGTCCGCAGCCACAAGGCAGCTCACCGACAACTTCCACTTCTTCACTCTCAGTCTGAGGCACCTTATTTTGGTATGCCCCACTATGCCCTCTTTCAGTCAGATGAAATCACGTAACACGACCCCCGGCGGCAAAAGCGCCGACCCGGCGAGTTTACGGGGCCACAGCAGAAGCAGTGTGGTAACGCTTGAGCCTTGATACGTGGACGATGTCCCTTGACAGCAGAGCGGAAGACGTTGATGGATTATCAGGGACAATTTCATATGTAGTGTCGGTCACTCGTCTAAGCACGCGGTATGGGCCCGTGAAACGGGAGAGAAGTTTTTCTGAAAGGCCTGCATGTCGCGTAGGGGACCAAAGAAGAACGAGGGAACCTGTTGGAAAGTGTTCGTCGCGATGCCGCTCGTCGTAACGATGCTTCTGCGAGTCTTGGGACGCCAATAATCTGCTGCGGGCAAGCTGACGAGCGTGGTCAGCTCGGGTAATAGCGTCGCGTGAATATTCAGAAGTAGACTGCGCATGTGGCTGGCAGGAAGGTATCCAACGGCAATGTTGGTTCGCGTCCAAACAGAAGGTAAAATGGCGAGTACCCGGCAGTGTCATGCCGGGAGGAATTGTATGCGAACGTCACGTAGGGTAGTGCAAGGTCCCAATCACGATGGTCGGCCGAGACGTACTTCGATAGCATGTCTGTCAGGGTGCGGTTTAAACGTTCTGTAAGCCCGTTTGTCTGGGGGTGGTACGATGTCGTGAGCTTGTGTTGGGTAGAGCAGGAACGCAGGATATCGTCAACCACTTTCGAAAGGAACGTACGGCCTCGGTCTGTCAGCAGTTGACTAGGGGCTCCATGCACTAAAATGAGATCGCGTAGTAGAAAATCAGCGACGTCTGTAGCGCAGCTTGTTGGCATGGCTCGCGTAACTGCATAACGGGTCGCGTAATCCGTAGCCACCGCGACCCACTTGTTTCCGGAGGCGGATGTTGGGAAGGGACCGAGAAGGTCCAAACCAACACAGAAGAATGGCTCCGATGGGATGTCGATGAGCTGAAGATATCCGGAAGGTAGTCCCGACGGCTTTTTGCGACGCTGGCAAATTTCACAAGCGTTGACATAGCGACGTACAGAGCGTGAAAGGCCAGGCCAGTAGAAGCGGCGGCGCACACGGTCATATGTGCGAGAGACACCAAGGTGGCCCGCGGCTGGCGCGTCATGGAGCTCGCGTAGGACTGTGGAACGCAGGTGCTTTGGTATGACCAGAAGTAGATCGTGACCATTGGACGATAAATTACGCCGATATAAGGTGCCGTCCTTTAAGGTAAACATGCGAACAGAAGCGTCTTGCGGTGAAGATTCGAGCGGTTGTATTAGGCGGCTGATATCCGGATCGCGACGCTGCTCGTCCCCGAGATGAAGCAGCTGGGAGATGGAAAGGACGCAACCCACATAATCAGTGCTCGTAGGATCGCAGTCGGCCACAGGGTAGCGTGACAGACAATCCACATCTTTGTGCAGTTTTCCTGATTTGTACACTACGGTGTAAGAATACTCCTGGAGGCGGAGTGCCCAGCGGGCGAGACGACCTGTGGGATCTTTGAGGGAGGTGAGCCAGCAGAGAGCGTGGTGGTCGGTAAGAACGATAAATGGTCGGCCGTATAAGTAAGGGCGAAATTTCGCGACTGCCCACACCAGCGCTAGGCATTCGCGCTCTGTGATGGAATAATTACGCTCCGAGGTGGACAGCAGCCTGCTGGCATAAGCAATCACGCGATGCTGCCCACGTTGTCGCTGAGCCAACACAGCGCCTATTCCGTAACCGCTGGCATCGGTGCGCACTTCGGTCGGTGCTGTAGGGTCGAAGTGAGCCAGCACAGGAGAAGTGAGCAAAGTGGTCAGGTGGGAAAATGCTGCTGCTTGCGAGGGACCCCAGGTAAATGTCTCATCTGGTTTGAGTAAATCTGTTAGGGGCCGA
Organism: Rhipicephalus annulatus; assembly: GCA_013436015.1. Classification (NCBI taxonomy): domain Eukaryota; kingdom Metazoa; phylum Arthropoda; class Arachnida; order Ixodida; family Ixodidae; genus Rhipicephalus; species Rhipicephalus annulatus. Next base: position 81,427 of record WOVY01006374.1, on the reverse strand, counting down.
GCGATTTCCGCGAAGTTCTTGATGAACCGCCGAAAATAGGAACAGAGCCCCACAAAGCTGCGGACATCTTTGGCGGTTTTCGGCACAGGAAAGTCCTTCACAGCTCGAACTTTTTCTGGGTCAGGCTGTACGCCGTAAGCGTCAACAATATGTCCAAGTATTGTAATGTGACGGCGACCAAACCGGCACTTGGATGAATTCAGCTGAAGACCGGCGAGACGGAATACATCAAGAATTTTCGACAGTCTCTCAAGGTGCGCTTCAAAAGTGGGAGCAAACACAATCACGTCATCCAGATAACAAAGACACGTAGACCACTTGAATCCATGGAGCAGGGAGTCCATCATTCGTTCAAAGGTGGCGGGGGCATTACATAAGCCGAAAGGCATGACTTTGAATTGGTAGAGGCCATCGGGTGTTACAAAAGCCGTCTTCTCTCGGTCCATGGGGTCCACGGCAATCTGCCAATAACCAGAACGAAGATCGATGGAAGAAAAGTAGGCGGCACCATGGAGGCAATCAAGGGCGTCATCAATGCGGGGCAGAGGGTATGCGTCTTTCTTGGTGATGTTGTTAAGGTGGCGATAGTCCACACAAAATCGCCACGATCCGTCCTTCTTTTTAACTAATACCACCGGGGATGCCCAGGGACTGGAGGATGGTTCAATAATGTCCTTCGCTAGCATCTTGTTCACCTCCTTCTGTATTATGCTCCGCTCAAAAGCAGACACTCTGTAGGGACGACGGTGAACAGGGTTGGCATCACCTGTGTGTATGCTATGCTGGACAAAGGACGTCTGCCCAAGAGGTCGGTCACCAAAATCGAAAATATCCTGGTAGGCCTCGAGAAGATGTTGTAGGGCTTCAACTTGCGGAGGCGGAAGATCAGTGGCGATCATGTCTACAATTTGAATTTGACGGCTGCCCGAATGTGTTGCGAGTGATGTGCGCTGCGGTGAAACAAGTGTGTCTAAGGCAAGCACTTCAATTTGTGAATCGAGCAATGGACACAGGTGGGCCACAGAAATGCCTTGTGGAAGCACATGATTCATGTAGCCGAAATTGACAAGAGGTAGACAAGTTTAGTTATCTGTGATGCTGAGCACCGTATAGGGCACTGCAACATTGTGCGTAAGGAGTACGTCGATCAGAGGCGTAGCGTAATAGTCCCCGTCGGGCACAGCTGGTGAGCACAGAAAATCGACGTACGTCACAGTTTTGGAGGGCAGGCGAACAAAGTCGCTGCATTGTAATCGGCATGTAGGTTGGTACGGGGTGGCACTGATTTGTGGCAGTTCAAGGCGGAGCACACCAGCGGAGCAATCAATCAGAGCAGAAATGGCGGCAAGAAAATCGAGGCCTAGTATGAGGTCGTGGGGACATGTTTCAAGCACGGTAAAAAGGACGACCACTTGATAACCGGCTACGGTAAGTTGAGCTGTGCACATACCGACGACAGGGACTTTTGCACCATCTGCAACTTGGACGACACTGGTCAAGGGGGGCGTGAGGACCTTCTTCATGCGACGACGAAAACACGAACTCATAATACAGACGTGAGCGCCCGTATCAATCAAAGCTTCAACAGGTGTGCCATCAACATATACTTCTAGGGTGTTCTAGGGGTTCAAACGTAAGGGCAACAGAGGATTTTTGGGTAAGGTCGACAGGGCAGCTTCACCTCCAGAAGCTGCGCAGCCTAGTTTTCCGGGGACATGCGGCGGTTGAACGATGGCGAGGGAGAGCGGCAACGCGTGTTTGAACGAGAAGGGCGGCTTTGAGGCGGTGGCGACGACGGGGCAGGGTGGCCGTAGTCCTCAGGGGCAGTAAATGCTGTAGACTGAGTGCGGGTCGGATAACAGTGGTTTGGTGGACGGAATGAGTTACTGTAAGCGGGGTACGAGCCAGAAGACATAGATGGCCATTGGCTGCGGCAGTAACGAGCGATGTGTCCTGCGTGACCACAGCGGAAGCAGATTGGCTTATCATCAGCTGTTCGCCATTCAGACGGGTTCCTGGTTCGAATAGAGTACGGACGGCGACGTCTCATGTCCACAGAAGCTATCGAGGGACCAGTATTATCCCGTGTGGATGCAGTGGACAGGATACCAAGGTTAGCGAATTCCTGGCGGACAACAGCCTGGATCAAGGCGACAGCTGTCGTTGAGGCGTCGGGCAACGTCGGTTTGTTGGCAGCCGGGTAAGCGTCCTCGAGTTCACGTCGGACGATGCGCGTCACGTCTTCGGTTGTAGACGGATGACAAGGAGTGGCTTCGCAAGACGACGTTGCCGCGGTGTTGGGTAGGCGCTGAAACTGCTGCAAAACGCGTCGACTCTTCGCCTGCTCGAGACGGCGGCACTCTTTGATCACGGCGTCCATGGTCGTTACGTTGGTAAATACAAGCAGGCTGAACGCATCGTCGGCGATTCCTTTTAAAACGTGCGAAATCTTGTCGGCCTCAGTCATGTTGGAATCGGCCCTTTGACACAACGCTAAGACGTCTTGAATATAGGTCAAGTAGGGCTCAGTGGACGTCTGTGTACGTACGGCCAATTGCTTTCGGGCATCTTGCTGTTGACCAAACGGGTTGCCAAAGAGGTCACGGAGCTGTTGCTTAAACATTTCCCAGCTTGTGATTTCGTGCTCGTGGGTCTCAAACCAAGTGCGAGGGGTCTTGTCAAGATAGAAAATGACATTCGCAAGCATAACGGTTGGGTCCCAGCCATATTGCTTGCTGATGCGCTCGTACATGCTAAGCCACTTGTCCACATTTGTGTTGTCCTCTCCAGTAAAGGTACCGGGATCACGGGGTTGCGTTAGGGCGACGTACCGGGTTGCTGTCGTTGCTGAGGTAGGTGGCGAAGCCGTATCCTCACCCGGAGCCATGGTAGCAGACTTAAGGAGGCGTCCACTGCGTAGCTCCGTTGTCAGAAGAGTACCCAGCACTTCCACCAAAATGTTACGTGGAAAATAACAGTTGTCAGTCCGCAGCCACAACGCAGCTCACCGACAACTTCCACTTCTTCACTCTCAGTCTGAGGCACCTTATTTGGGTATGCCCCACTATGCCCTCTTTCAGTCAGACGAAATCACGTAACAATATGACTACATGCCACACACTCTAAGCCGAAAAAGACTAAAGTGAGGTATGCCATTGGTCCTTTAGGGGACTTAATGGGCTGCCACAGATTTTGAACCAATTTTGGACTAACTGCGGGAGCAACAGCGAGGGTTCAACTGTTACCCTCTAGCACTTACTCCAGTTGGTTTAAACGTTGGTCCACGTAAAATGCTCCAGTGGGACTAACAGTCGAACCGTTTGGACGAATGGCAAAAAATAGCGACCCTACACTTGTGCACTATATTTTATGTTTATACTAATTTATTCAGCACTGAAGACTGCAGTATATAGACATGCAACACAAAAACACACATATACACACGCACTATTATTTCAAGGTAAAACACCGCAAACACTGTCTGCCCGCGCTGCAATACAGAGAAACTATCGGATATACATAGCACAGTATTTTGACCTCCCTTGTAGTGCCAGTGGGTGACTTTTACTTAGCTTAAAAAAACAATAAGCATTGACACCTTAACGTGAAAATTAACATGAGCTGATTCATAGCACCGACGTGCACCGATCTTTTAATATGGATCTATATAATCTTAAACATCCCTCCAGTCAGAGAATACGAATGATCAGCTGGCTTTCGATCATGTCCGCTGAACCAGCGTTCGCAGTACTGATGCACGAGTCCGCAAACACAAGCATAGCAACGGCGCTCATGCAGGAAAGCCGGTGAAGCAGCCAGACGCCTCGCCGTTGTGATACTGTGTCGGCTTGCCGACGGCGTCGCTAGGCTTACGAGGAGTACGGCTAAACGGCCACCGGCGATAGCAACACTGGGCTCGGGTGGAATTTGCGTCGTCGTTATTTTAGAGTCACAAATCAACAATAGGTAGGTGTCCAATGTTCACGGTGTCTTACGGAACGGTGTAGATATTTTTATACATACAGCGACTAGACCGTTCATTGGCACGGTTCTTTCATCGGGCTGGTAAGTCGCTCGATGTGCACCGCCGGCCACACGATTAGTTGTATCCGCGATCGAGTTCACGCTTGATGTTTGACAACGATTGTCACATTTAGAAAAAGACATAAGTTTATCTGAGCTTTAATGCTGAAGACATCATTTTCTGTGAAAGAAATTGTATGCGACGTTTCTCCTTCGCGTGTGCCGGCAATGCACTCCCACCGTCAGCCAGCTTGATACCGATGACGTACGAAGCCTACTTTTTCTATATATCGCTTTGAAGCTGTGGCCAGTGACTGTGCGGGTACACGACCGCTGACGAATAGCTTACTTTTATTAGCGTTGTCAGTTTACTTCGTAGTTCCAATTCTGCACATTGAAGTGAGTCATCCACATTGCCCATGTTCGCGGAGACTTTCACTCGGTTTCGGCCCGCCCGTGCCGGCATGGTAGAAACGTGAAGGCGCTTGCCGTGTGCACTGGCTGCGCGTTGTACTTGCCTCTCATAACATCTTCTATTCGTTTAATAGTGCTGCGCTTACACAGTGTTGTATAGCCGATATAACTTGTTTTCGTGATCACCGACCGCGCCGAGCATTGCAGTGCAGCATCGACAGAAGGCGATCGCGGTGCAGTCACCCTCCCCGTCGGTCCCTTCATAGCCGGGTGTTTGCGCACGACACCCACTGTCACGCATTTAGTCCCCGTTGGACGAACCGTTCGTCTGTTGGTTTAACGACTGCAGTTAGTTCAACTTTGCCGAATTTCGGCTTACAGTGCACTGATGATGCGCTTGCGGCCGTTTCGCTAGCTTCGCATATGCCAAATTTGGCATTACGTGACGCCAATGGATGACGAAGGTATGTGACTGGTGCAAACATGATAATCATGAGATGCGTGTCATGTGAGAACATGACTACATGCCACAGTCAAGGCGTCAATACATTTCGACATGATGTGGTGCGCGTGCTCGCCGGCGTTCATTTCGTCGCGTCACGCCGGCGTCGTCACGCCAGGCGCCAGTCCTGCCATATACTCGCAGGCGCGCACTGTGCTGCGTTGCTTTGATGCATGCGCGTTTCAGCGCACCCGGTGTTCCTCTTTCACGAAAAGAGGGAGACGCAGTGTTGTCTGGGTAACGCATCGGCACGAAATGCAGCATGTCGCATTTCGCGCTGGTTGCCATCGGGCTGCGCCGACGGACGCTGGTTGTGCCTGGCGTCAGTCTATAGAGTTCTCGCGTTTTGCTAACGTAGCGTCGCTGTGCCCAGCGTGCGTGCGCGTCAACGCTACATTGGAATATATTGAGCTCTTCTTGATGCGCTCGAGGCCATTTTGCTAGCTCCACTTATGCCAAATTTGGTGTTACGTGACGTCAATGGGTGACAATATATATGACCGGTGCAAACATGATATCCTGACACGCGTGTCATGTAAGAACATGACAACCTATCACGCTCATGGCGTGTTCGCGGCCATTTCGCTAGCTCCACATATACTAAATTTGGTATCACGTGACGTGAATAGATGACGAAGGTAAACAACACATCCAAACTATGACAATCATGACATGGAAGTAATGTACGGCATCATTTACCTCCACCTCGTAACGCTGTGCTGATTTTAAAGGGACATATCAACAATTCTCACTCGTGCTTCGCATATCATCGATTCCCACTGTACGTGGGATCTGCGAATTTTTTTAACAGACTACTTCTGTGAGCGCTTTAAAAGGCATCAGCACACCTTGAAGATGCTTTCTTTGTTTCTGCCAAAGAACATTCCTGAGTCTGCCACCCTCCCTACTGCCGAGAAGTCTACCGACGTGTATACTCGAACATTGATCTCAACTTCAGCATTGCAAGGGGAATTAGCAGAATAGGCTGCGACATATAGAAGCAAAAGAAGCGAGAAACGCTGAGAATGTCTGCGATGCAAGCGGTTGCCAATTGCCCAGAGTTATTCTACCCATACGTGCACCATCTTCTAAAGTTTCCGGCAACTCTACCAGTAAGCACAGCTGAAGCAGAACGCTTTTTTTTTCATCGCTGATACGCCTAAAGCTGTACTTGAAAGCTACAACAACACATTAAAGATTGTTTGGAATCACTCCCAGAACATCCTCTGTGAAATACGAGTCCATCCGAAAGACATTCTCTCTGATCTTTAAAGGCCAACTGCATGCGGCAATTTCTCGAGGTCAATGGATTGCAATGAAATTCACTGGGTGCGCGTTTCTTTGCACATTTCTGTCATTTATGCCAAATTACAGTTTTTAGAGATGAACTGATTGTTTCAAATGAATTTTAAAGATTGCCTCGAGAAGCTCACCTCGCTTGCCAGAATTATTGGCAACACTGTCTGTGTGACGTCATGTTTGGCCTGTCAACGGAAGTGACGCAGCCAATGACATCGCTGCTTTGGTTGCTACAACGTCTATTGTGCGGCCACAAGGCAATGACGGCAGTGTTTAGCGTAGGTATAACACAGAAAAGCTTTGTTCTTTCCTCTCTGCTTTTTAACCGGTGCTTCACTATAGTGTGGCTTTCAGTTTTCATACTCCACGCTTGTGGGACTCCGGTTCCAAACAAATAGTACGTCATAAGCAGACAGGGCGCCCGGTTTGGTTTCGGTTGCGGAATTGCACTTTTTTGCTTATTAAACCTATTTTCGAAATTTCTGAGCATTTCAGCTATAGGGCTCATGACAAGAGTGTCTCAGGAACATAAAAACATCATTACCTTGACATGGTCGAAAAATCGCCGGAGTTGGCTTTTAACATAAATGTAGTCGGCTTCAGCTGAATGTGTGTGTAATATGAACCATAGGCGCCAGCTCAATAGAGGTTGAAAGTTAACTGATGTTATTCTTGTACTGATATCTTTGGAAGAACAGTAAAGATGTGGTTGGTAATTATCAATTACTCGGGTTTAACATCTGATGGGTGACATCAATGACAAGGTAGGGAAGAAGCAGGCTGGGGACCAGGCAGTAGGAGATTATGACATTGGTACTAGAAATATCAGAGGGGAGCTATTAGTAGAATTCACAGAGCGCAATGAATTACGGACCTTGTACTGCCTACCGAAAACGAGGGAACTGTTAGTGGACATGGAGGAGCCCTAATGGCGAAATTAAAAACGAAATAGACTTTATACTGAGTGCACACCTAGGCATCGTGTAGGATGTGTAAGTGCTTGGCAAGGTACGATGCAGTGACCATATAATGGTACGGTCTCGAATTCGCTTAGACTTAAAGAAGGAACGACAGAAACTGATACGCAAGAAGCCAATAAATGAGCTAGCACTGAGAGGGAAAGTACAGGAATTCAGAATCTCGCTTCAGAACAAGTACTCGGCCCTTATCGAGAAAAGCAGCCTTAGCGTTGATGCAATGAATGATAATCTGACGAGCATCATTACGGAGTGTGCAGTGGAAGTTGAAGGTACGGTACTTAAACAGGACACTGAAAAGCTGTCCTAGGAGACAAAAAACGTCAAATAAAAGTGTCAAAGCATGAAAGCCTCAATAGAACAGGCAAATAAGAATCGACAAAGCTTTCGAGGTTGATTAATAAGCGTAAGGTATCCGATGTAAAAAGGTATAACATGTAGAAAACTGAACACGCTCTGAAGAACGTAGGAAGCGTCACAGCAGTGTAGAGGAAATTTGAGGTAGGCAAACACCAGATGTATGCACTAAGGGACAAGGCAGGCAAAGTAAATACCAATATGATGGGATAGTTAAAATAGCGGAGGAGGTTTACATACATCTATACAGTAGCCGAGACATCCATGACCTTAATATAAGAACTAGCAGTAACCCAGATGGCATCCCACCAGTAATGATAGATGAAGTTAGAAAAGCCTTGGAGGGAATGCAAAAAGGCAAAGCTGCTGGTGAGGATTAGGTAACATCAAATCTGCTGAAAGACGGAGCACAGATTGTGTTAGAAAAACTAGCCGCCCTGTTTACGAAGTGTCTCCTGATGGGAAGAGTACCAGAATCTTGGAGGAGTCCTAACATCATCTTAATACATAAGAAAGGAGATGACAAGAACTTGAAGAACTACAGGCCGATCAGCCTGCTCTAAGCTATTTATAAGAGTAACTGCAAACAGAATAAAGACAACATTTGGATTCAGTCAACCAAGGAACAAGCAGGATTTCGGACAGGCTATATTCAACAATCCACCACATTCATACTATCAATCAGGTTATAGAGAAATGCTCACAATGCAGCCAACGACTTTTCATAGATTTCATAGATTACGAGAAGGCGTTTTATTCAGTAGAAATATCAGCAGTCATGCGGACACTGTGGAATCATGGCGTTGATGAAGTATATATAAACATCCTGGAAGAAATTTACAGCGGATCAAATGCTACCATAGTGCTTCATAAAGAAAGCAACAGAATACCAATCAAGAAGGGTGTAAGGCAGGGGGATACAATCTTCCCACTGCTATTTACCACGTGATCACAGAAGGTTTTCAAAGGCCTATAATGGGAAGAGTTAGGTATAAGAGTTAATAGAGAGTAACCTACGCTTCACCGATGACATTACATTGCTGAGTAACTCTGGGGACGAATTGTAACTCATGATCACGGACTTAGACAAAGAAAACAGAAACGTACGTCTTAAAATTAATCAGCAGAAAACGAAAGTAATGCACAACTACCTCGAAAGAGAGAGAGAGAGAAAAAAAAAACATTTATTTATACATCCGGCGTGTAGGAAGTCCCCGGCCTCGCAGGGCGCGGATGTTCCCTATCTTAAGATTACGGCTATTAGAGTCCGATAATCTCCGAGCCTACACCTCGAGGATGTTGTGCTCCGACTAGGCGACAGTTACTCGGGTGCCTCCCCGCCCGTTAGACGGGTCGTCGTCTCCTTTTCTCCGTTGCTTCGCCAAAGCCTCCTCAAGCCGCTGGATCCTCGGAAGAGAACAGCGCTTCGAGATAGGTAATACTGCACTTGAAGTTGTAAAAGACTACGCCTACTTAGGACAGGTAATAAACACGGAGCTAAACCACGAGATTGAAGTAACTAGAATAGTAAGAAAGGCATTGAGCACATTTGGCAAGCACTCTCAAATCAGGTCTGGTAGATTGCCACTATCCTTCAAGAGGAAGGTATAGAACATCTGCATCTTGCTGCTACTTAGCTTTGGAACAGAAACCTAAAGACTTACAAAAAGGATTCAGCTTAAATTGAGACCTTAAGAGACTAGAAGAGAGCAGAGTGGATCATGGAACTAACTGGGGTTAAGGATATCATAGTTGAAATCAAGACGAGGAAATGGAAATGGGCAGGGCATGTAGCGCGTTGGCAAGATAACCACTGGCCAATAAAAGTAACTCACTGAACTGACCAAAGAAGGCGTGGGGGTAAGGGGGAGACATAAAGTTAGGTGGGCAGATGAGATCAAGAAGTTTGCGGGTATAAAGTGGTAGCAGCAAGCACAGGACCGAGTTGACTGGCGGAACATGGCAGAGGCTTTTGTCCTGCAGTGGAAGTAGTCAGGATGATGATGATGATGATGATGATGATGATGATGATGATGAACATCCAAAAACTACGATTTGACTACGAGAGACGCCGTAGTGGTGCTCCGGAAATTTTACCACTTGCTTCTTTAACATGCACCTAAATAAAGTGCACGGGCCTCAAGCACTTTCGCCTACATCCAAAATATGACAGGGATTCGTTCCCGCTACACTGCCGGTCAGCAATAGAGTACCATAACCACTGGACCACCCTGTCGGGTAGTAAAAAAGAAGGTTTTTGGTGAACAAAAATGGCCCCGCCACGGTGGTCTAGTGGCTAAGGTACTCGGCTGCTGAACCGCAGGTCGCGGGATCGTATCCCGGCTGCGGCAGCTGCGTTTCCGATAGAGGCGGAAAATATGTAGGACCATACACTCAGATTTGGGTGCACGTTAAAAAACTCCAGGTGGTCGAAATTTCCGAAGCCCTCCACTACGGCGTCTCTCTCTATCATATGGTGGTTTTGGAACGTTACACCTCACATATCATCATCATCATGATAATCATCATCATGTTTTGGTAAAATCAGTTCGCGCTACTTTTCGTCCAACTGTAAGGAAGCAAGTTCAACTGTATGAGACATATTGCTGAAAATCGCTTTGACAGCATGGCAGAGTGAATCCGTTCTCTACCGTTGCATACTCCTTGCTTTTTAGGGGGAACTTTTATCCGCTAACCTTTAATTTGCAGAGGTGATTAGAGGATACGAAAGGTGGGAACAGCAATGCGACAACTCAAGTTTGCTTGTTGTAATTCTAACAAATTTTGGGTAACAATGGGGCATATAATGTGACTTGTAATACACAGGAAAATCTTCGTGTCAAAAGAAAAAGATAATCAACAGTATTCTGCTATGTAATTTGTCTGTTTGCAGCGTGAGACATTGCTTGCACAAAGTTTCTTTTATTTTTTGTAACAACTTATGACTACTATGCATATTGGTCGTAATTTTACATGATAACACGCCCGCCCATGTTTCTCCATTCTGTGCATTTGTTGTCATGCGTCATGTCACTAGCTGCAGAAGTTGCTCGGTGTGCCCTTCTAGTCATGACGATTGTAAAAAAAACGAAGAGATGAAGTGAATCAATATATATATATATATATATATATATATATATATATATATATATATATATATATATATATATATATATATATATATACAACTTGTATATTTTTTTTCAGCTTTATGTTCCTTATTTATGCACTGTTTGCCATAGTGCTGAACTATAAAGCTTGTGCTTACTACAACTGTCCACACTGCATTTTGAATTACACTGCTTCAGGTTTATAGGCACCTTCTTTTTATTTATGAGCTAAGTTACATGATGGGTATTTCAGTAGGTCTTTTTAAGGCTGTGATTAGCCTACACGTTTGCCTGTGTTGCACCTTAGTCGCAACATAACACTTCGTAGAGTCTTAGACGTTAGGACATAATAAAGATATGTATAAATATCTTGTACACTGGCATACAAGCCGAGTTAGGTGTATAAACCAAAAATTCTGTCGCGCACGCGCGCGCGCGTGTGTATATATGTGTGTGTGTTTATAGATGTTAGCAGAACGTGTGAAGGTTAAATAAAAATATTATTCTTTAGCGTCAGTACACCTTAGCACACGTACGAAGAGTGACACTGTAATATCCTTGAACATGGCCTATCAGATTTTGGAACTGTGTTTGGCTATTTCCATTAAAATGAACCTGTCCCTATTAAAAATTATCGTAGTGATCGACTCTGGTGCGATCTGTTCCGGCGTGTAAAAGTGTTACCACCGCCTGAGCATTAATCCCGTCGCCTAGCCAACTTGAAACACTCGCGGCCGAGATTCCTGCCCAAAATATCACTGAATGCTAAGCCTTGAGAAACACCACGACATGTTTTTTTTCGTATGCAGACATTATTCATTGTAAAAGCGCCCAGCAATGATATTGTAATAGTAGCAGCGTTACAAACTAATTCACGTCAGCGCGAAGGGACGAAAAAAATGTGAAAGTGCCAGGGTGGATGAAAAATTTTGAAAATGTTTGAGCCCCCCCCACTAGTTACGCCACTGGTTCACGACCAGAGAGAACAGTTCCATACAAGGTTGTCAACGGCTCGCGTCAATTCACATTCGTCTTTTTTATGAATATTCATGTACTTTATGGGCTTCCGTTGAGCTTGCTTACTATATACATGGTTCGTTCACTTCGAGTTGTCAATTAGTTCACCGTCGTGTTGCAGTTCGCTAGCCTCCTAGTCAGCTTAGATGGTATTTGATCACAGGCCTTAAAGGCGTTTTTCTAGTGTTCGAATCCTCGACACGTACGACTGGAAGAAATTGTATATATTTTATTTGCAGCTTCCAGCTAAACTAAACAATTCCTTATATAATAAACTTTATTACAGTCCTCAAGATCAGCCCTTAGGTTGACGCAGGTGGTTCCCTCGTTAGACAATGTGGTTAAACCTTAACTCCCTAACGTGTCCCTTCTGGAAGGAAAGCCATAGATATGAAAGAGCTCCACTGTGAAAGACTCTGCCACCAGTCTCCTTCTATGTCACAGTCTGTAAAAGCCACAGGACACTGGGAAAGCGTTAAGAGATGTCATTACAATTCTCGCTATTGATTTGGACCTCTCCATCTGAATATGTCTTGCTAGAAAGAAAAGTTTAATTGGGATAAGTGATTGCCAGTAACAACACCACTGTCACCAAATGACCATCTTTATTATTTCAGGGCATCATATATGTTCAGACATCTCAATGTCGAATTAAATAAATAAACCAACACACTTTCACTATTGTCTTGCACTACTCCATTTTGAGTGCACTGAGTTGTTCAGTGTTTTTGTCAACAAGCTACTGAAGTGTATAACACTGCCATTTTGAGATGTTTATGTTTAATTGCCCTTTCACGTTGTCAGCTTATAATAAACAGCGCATATACGTTAGGTGCGTTGCCAGAATGGCTTATATGACAGGAAATAGTTGACCTTAGTTAATTTTGAGGTTGTCCTAGGAGCTTGTAAACCAACTCTGTAGTTTCAGTGTGACAAGACTTCATGCCAGTGTAGGGTTCTCACATGCCACAGTGACAGCAGATTAATACTTTTCGCGTCGGGCACTTTTACGCAGATTGCTCGTGACTAAAGACTATTACTTATCAGCACGATGTCAGGTGATAAGTGATAAACACTCGCTTACACTGCTGAGGCGACAGTACTCACAGGCTGTGCAAAGAAAGTTAGGATGACAGTGTCAAAACATCCTCGTGAGAGCAGCCAGGCTGTCCTCCTCTCTAGTTTGTTGAGGGCACTTAAAATGTAAGACGAGTGCGACAAATTAGTTCAGCAGATAATTACATGCAGCTGCTGCCTGCCACACTTCTGCCTTGTCATCCAGTTGGAGGAAAGGGAGTCTTGCTCGTCCACATTAAAAATACAAATAAAAACAAGCCACTCGTAACGTCGCTCTCGATGCTGCAGTGCAAAGAAAAATTGATTATTAAAGCTCGGAAAGGCGAGGTGAGCAAAATGTCAGGCGATCAATCTTGCCCCTTCCGCTGTGCCCTTTATGATCTGGCAGTTCGCCTATGGGCATGCAGTCCTTCAGGCTGGCGTCGAGGCATGCCGGCACGCTGCAATCCGTCATTGGTCCAGACGCTGTCATCCCCTGGCTCTGTGTGCATTATAAAATGCCCTTTCGAAAACTTTCTGATCCGCGAGCATTATTAGTGATGCGACCAGACCGGCATTGTCCCCCGTTGGGTGAGGCGTCCTCGCGTTGCATGCATACGTACGACTATATAGAGGTGTGCGAATATTCTAAAATCTCGAATAATAATCTCTTCAATTCTGTTGTCGAATCTTTCAGTGACCTTAGGAATTACGAATGAATTTCGAGTATGAAAATATTCTAAAGGTAAGATACTTTCGTAAATAGAGGGGTAAGGTTCCTTCTTGAAATGTCCAGTATCACAGCTGTTTTATGCATTGTTTCCCCGTAAAACTTAGACTAAAATATTGGCGAATTGGTATGAATTTAAAATAATTTGCAAGGCTGTAAATTATTGACTACCGTAGCCTGGTCATCGAATTCTAACTTGCGACTGCAAATGTGCCCATTTGATGAATCATGAAACAAAAGAGCAAAGCAGTGTTTTACTTGTTTCTTACGCGTTAAACGTTTCTATAGGAGATCCAAGTAAAGTAAAACTTTGCGGACATAGCTTCAGTGAAAACAAATCATACAACATAAGCTACACCTTCAGCTGGACAGCTCTGCGCGCTTACAAATTTGCATTAAACTAGGTAGTGCGCATGAGCTGTAAATTACGTGCTGCTTGACTTCAAGTACTTATGCAGGGTAGGTGGCTGTAAGCCGAAATATTGTGGAATTTTACTGTAATACGTACAGGTGTGGCTGCTTGGTACATTTGAGCTAACTACTGCCATAAAAGTTGTTGTTTTTTTTGTAAACTTTGAAGCGCAAATTCTCCAATTACTTTTCCAAAGGCACACTATACAGCTTGGCGAACAGAGCTCATCCGACGGTTGAACGCCTGCTGAGCGAGTGTTGGGTCGTTTGCGCCGTATCGTTTCATTATGAGCGGCAGTAAAGGGCACGTCGAGTCCCCGTATAGTCGTTGGTGCTTTTACAAGCCGTTGGTGCTTCGAGTATAAGCCGCTGCTTTCAAGAACTACTGCAACAAGAGAAACGCACCAATTGTTATTTTTATTGGATGAACACGCAGTAAAAACTCAAGCTGTTTAATTAGTTACGAATATCTTTTAAAGCGTAGTGTTTATATGATATATTCGTTTTGACTAATATTTACACTGTGTACGAGAATGCAACAAAATGTAACAGATAATCTTTTGAGGTTTCAGATTGCGGATAAAAGGTGACAATATGGTGCGACAAAATAGATATCACAATGAAGCGTCATGACTCAAGATGCATTGTTGAAATGGTCATTATACTCTGACAATGCCTGTGCAAACAGACAGTGTCATACTTTTCTTCTGTAAGAGAAAGCCTTCCTCGCCTGCATCGCGTCGTCTTTCGCAATAAGGCCCTTCCAGTTGGCAAGTAATGCCATTCGGGCACATGACAGACTGGTATTTTACGCAGTGCATTTCTCGTGCCCAGAGTAGTTCTCTTCGTGGTTTTGTTTCCGTCTGCAAATAGGTCGAGCAGTTCTGTCGGTGAACGCCCAACAATTATAAAGAGGTGCTCCTTTGCTTGCCACATGGAGCCTGCAGAAAGACAGTGCGAAAAAGGCATGTCAATTTACAACCTCTGCATTCACAAATTGGACATTGTCTAAAAAATTTGCGGCTATCATAATGCGTGTCGACATGGCGAGAAATTGCTGTTCTAAAAAATCTGAGGACATTTTGGAACTGCTATTCTGAAATTTTAGAATTGGAGGCTTGCCGCTTTCATGGTCTAGTAGTTTTCTGTAATCTTGAATGAACATGCCTTCTACACAAGAATTACAAATGCGAGTAATTGCTATTCAGACTTTCTGTACTGTGGTAACATGGAATTGGAAGAAACGAACAACACCCTACAAACCAGACACTTAGTTTGCCACTGTGGTGATGAAAAAAAATTTGGCAGATCCCACGTGCCTGGGAAACGACGTTATGCAAATCATGCAGAGGGAAGGTGACCACGTTTCAATTTGTTTCTTGAGCGAAACCTCATCAAATGACGCTAAATATACGTACAAATGTTGCATGCACAGACATATGTTGAAGAGTTGCAGATATAGCTAGTTGTTTTCCCTTGCGCAACGATGCCAACTGAAACATGCGTATTAGCAACACTAGAAGCTGATATGAAGTGCTGATGCTAGCGAGAACGATGGCCTTGAGCACTGCTACATAAATCAACTTCGGCGCACGGCAACTAACCACAACTGACGTTAACCCGACGTGAAGGCTGTATCAAAGGAGTACATATGTAATGTTCATAAAATTGGATAGACAGCAGTGCAACTACTCTTGACGTTTTACGAAAATTAGAGTCTATTTGAAAAGCAGTTCCGAGACCTGGAGTCACTGTGGGGTAAAATGCTCCATGGCCACACAGAATGCTTGGGTTTGATTCCAGCTGAGACCTTGACATTTATTCTTTCCATTCATCGGCTCGGCGCTAGCCTTGCCAGTTACTTCTGAAAGGGGCCCTGCAATACCTTTTCGAGTAACCATAGAACAAATTCGCTTGGCGAATTTGTTCCATGGTTTCATGGAAAGAGGTTAGTGTTTCACGAATTCAACGCTTAAAAAGTTTTAGCAATTCTTCCAGTGGCAGTTGAGTTACAAAGGTTTGTCGCAAGCTGCAACTGCATTCTCTATTCTCTCGTCCCGACGAAAGTACTGGAAGCTAAGCAGGGAGGGATGACAGGGCCACAGAAAAGCGTCACGTGGACCTCGGACCTTGTGACATTGAGCACTTATTATTTTTTCTTCGAATGCGCAGCTTTGTCAGTGTAATCGCGTGCACACGCGTGTACAAGTAGTGGCCTCACACGGCGATCTCTGTAACGAGCGAGCGCGTCATGTTCAACTCAACCGATGAGTGATAGATGGGCTCGCTACGTGTTATTTTTGGGTGTATGCCGTGATTTGTCGACAGTTGAGAAAGCTGAATTTGATAACCTACATAGAATTCTCGGTCGCGTGCTGCGCTAGAATGTTTGGCTCACGTGTGGTCAGAAGCCTCAACTACCAATCGGCAGCGTTCGCTGATCATGCTCAGAAAGCGTTGCGCGTTAAAGTCACCCATGTGTATTCTCGTCGTTCCTGGGTAGATACGAAGTGTCAATCACCTGTGGCATATACCAGCATACCAGAGGCGCATATCCACCCGTGGGTATGTGCCAATGTGTGGCGGAAAGTGTTTGATGACGTACGCGACGGGATTGTGACTTTATTCATATTTGACCACTATTGCCGTCAATTTAGATGAACTCGGCTACGTATGCACGATCGCGCGCGTAGCGTACGTGCGTGGCTACGGACGTGCAACTAAATATGTCGATTGTTCAGCGGGATAGCGTTTACGTGGTTCATGGGCCCTAGCTTGGATGGCGGCGCTACCTATCGAATGGTTGAGAAGTGAGAACAGTGAAAAGGAAAAGAAAATGATATGTCTGCCTGTGTCAGCGCACGAAGCATTGTTACAAGTTTATATTAGTAATAATAACAGTGAATAATATGGACCACGCACAAAAAGGTGAAAACATTTATGTTGCCGATTTCTTTACATCAGTCTTGTAGTTGGGCTAAGGCACGTTCGAAATGGGAAGCCATCTCATAAACTACGCTAACCTATCCGGAATACTCGGTCGTCGAAGCTAAGTGAAGGCAACGGAAGCCACTTTAAACAGTCGTTTGCAGCGAAAAAAGTGAGTCTTTCAACAACCACGCCAAAATCACTTCGAAGCGGGTGCCCGAGAGCGCCGCCATGTTTTACGTACACTACGTACACCTACGCTAACACGGTAACGTTAAATCTCGTGGGCGTACGATCGGCGGTACTGGTAAGGTACTTACCTGCGCATGCTTTGATCCCGCTATCACGGTACACCCGGTATGCCGGTAAATGAATGTTTATCACCTGCTTGAATATCTACAGTTTAGCACAGTGAAAAAAAATAGGTCCAGATACTTTTAAAGAAACGCGTGCCTTATTTTATACCTTGAAGCATCAATCGCTATGTTTAT
The DNA here is from genome assembly GCA_013436015.1 of Rhipicephalus annulatus. Lineage (NCBI taxonomy): Eukaryota > Metazoa > Arthropoda > Arachnida > Ixodida > Ixodidae > Rhipicephalus > Rhipicephalus annulatus. The sequence continues at coordinate 64,112 of WOVY01006374.1, read as the reverse complement.
TTAGAAATGCAGCCAGGAATATTGCAGGAAAACGTGCGATTTTATTGGCAGTACGAATTCAGCGTCGAGGTTCAATAAAAGCGCGGATCTGTCAAAAAGTGGCACGCTTGAATGCATCCCTATGGGGAAAGGGTCACGTGCTTTCGTCTCTGTACATAAGTAAATTGTGGGGTGGCAGCAGAACAGGCGAATGGCCTCTGCATGGTGTCACGTTGGTCCTCGAAATCTCGACAGTAGCTAGTGTGTTAATGTCAAACTCAACTGAAAAGCACTCGAAATAAATCAGTAGAAATTTGGGCTTTGTCTCGTCTGTTCGTTTCCATGTCGTCTTACACAATAATATTTTCAAAACGGCGCATGATCATGGCTCCCACGACGGGAGGGACAAGTGGTTGGGTTAAATGTCCTAGAGTGACTCGGGCTATGAGAGCCAACGTAGTGGAGCGGCTCCATGTGGTTTCGACCTGATGTATGGCTCTTTATCATGCACTGGAATCGCATAATACACGGGTATCAAGCATTTAGCCTTTATCTAAATGCGACCCCGTGGCCGGGATTGAACCCGCGACTTACGGGTCGGTAGCCAAGAACCACGTGAATCTAATGTCTTCAAGAAACTGCTCGAGCACGCGAATTTGAGAGTGACACATCAGTGAAGGAGTTCACATGTAGTCGTATATATGGCAGTCACCCTAAACCACCTGCAGGCGGGGTTTAAGTTTCGAAAGTGCAACCTATGTCGACGCAATACAATACTCTTTAATGAAAACTACGCGACGAAACATTTTAAGAAGATAAACACAAAAAAGTGTTCAAGGGCTGCGGCGCTGAGTCAGGGTGGAGCAGTCTGATCAGGGAAGGCACGTGGCCGCGGCCAACGAAAGAGCAGTCAGGGAAGCGCTCGCTGCAGGGTGTTGAGGCCGTAGCACGCATGTAGTATCCCGCTGCCGAGCAGCGCGGTCTGAAAAATGGGAAAACACTAAAGGTTCATGTCAGTAACGGCGTCCACGTTTTACATTGTGAGGACCAGGTGAAATTTCGGAAGGGTGTCAAACCTATTTTATGACATGTGTAAGTATATACATAAATCGCCGGGAAGCGAAACCACGTGATTCCTTACTACAGTGCAAATATCGTTTTGAATGCTGGGAACCGATCGCGCGACATGCATGTCTCTGTGAGAGAAGCAAGCTTGGCAACAGTATACGGCTGATAGTAAAAGCGAGGGATGTGGCGCATTACTGACTTAGACGTGAGTGCTACACCAGAAGGTGAGTCATACAACAAGGGAGAATGTATAAATTAAAACGTTTTGTCTGTATAGGCCATCTGGCGATTTTTTAAAATTTAATGGGTAGGAAAAGATACCACAACGTTAGCAACAAAGATGGTGTTTCATACGTTATCGTTGCGAATAAGCCTCTTTCGCTAAAATAATGCGAAACGCGGTGGCGGACTAAAACTTTGTCTTGCGACAAACGTCAGCATAAGAACTTTCTGAATGAGGCCCAGTGGCATGTGGCCCGAGCACAAGAAGAGGTGAAGACTACAGAGAAGACGATGACGAACTGTAGTGATTTAGTAATTGATCAGCCCGAGATTCTTATATTACCAATAGCATACAATAGGCTTGATCAAAGGCAGCGCTTTTACAATACTCTCGTACGCTCGATGTTTGGAATATATCTTTAGTGGCAAAATGGTTTTCACTGTTTCTAAGACTCAATCAAAGTGCTATCTCCCAATTAATTAGGTAGCTATTCATGCTTAATTAACGCAAATTACAAAAACTCATAAAAGAGTGAAAATGTGACGCTGCCCTAAACCTAATCAGTTTTCACACCGTTATCACTTGACTAAGCATGGAGACGCCCTTACGTACTCACCCCCGTGATATTCCTGAACCGCAAGCTGTACCCTCTGTCGACGCCGTAAAACACGGCGCATCCCACAAGGAAGAGCAGGCCGGCCGTGCAGTGGTACAGCGAGTACTGGGTAGAAGAAACGAAGCGTGAAACCATATATTTGACGGCGCAGCAGGATCGCTGCAGCATTTATTCGCTTCATGAATGATTCACATGTGCCAGTGAGCGTTACAAAAATATCATAAATACAATAAATATCAAAATGGCAAATACGTGTGCTGATAATAGAAGCAAAGTAGCAAATTGGGCTAGTTGGAAAATAAGACCATGCTCATCACCATCATCGCAAAAAAAGAGAAAAAGAATGACACGAAAATGCGTGGAAGTGCACGGCGTACTTCCTTGCAGTTCCGAGTCGTTTTTTTTTTTTGCGCTAACCTTGACGGGCTATATAGAAGCAGGTAAAATGAAAAAGACCAAGTAGATAAAGAGCTGAAGAGTGACGCACGTAGAGAGTTTGCTGAAGGTGGTTCTGAGTGGAAGGCGAAGCCACGGCCGAGATGATGACGAGCGTGTTGTTGAGGCAGTAGGTGAAGGCGAGCAGAAAGACTGCATGCGCGTACCACTGGTACGTCATGCTGTGCCCCATCAGCAGGTACAGCTCCATCACGGCGGCCACGCCCAACTGCGCAGCGGACAAACGTGGACGCAGTTTGCACTCTTCGTCCGAAAACACACATCACGGAGCGCATGTTTCGGCTGACCAGCGAGCCAGGCTAATGTAAGAGTAAATCGTGGGAGCAAAGAGCGTTGACAAACGTACTATTGAAATAATAAAGGAAAACTGTAATTAACTATGCTAAACTAAGTAACACCATGAAGCTTCAATTCCATTACACGAGTTATATGTTAAAATGCGATCACGCACTGTTGCCATACTCTACCAATGAGTTTCTGCATCCGTGTCATGAATGCTTCGTAGCTGACGCAGGTGAGTGATATCCTGATATCAGATTAAAGCTTCGAGCGAAAAAAAGTTCTTACGGTCTCAAGAGCTGTCAATAATCCATGCGTTGTGGTGATGTACTCTGGACTTGGTTCGAGTCGCATAGCTGTCACTCCAGAACCGATGGGTTCTTCTGCCTTGCGCTCGACATCCCCAACAGCCTACAGAAGGGTTGTATAAGCTTGGTTAAATACAGTGTCTCGATTATTGTTAATGCACTCATGAACATGAAAATATCCCGTGGTTGGCCACTTTGGTTATTTGCACACAGAATATAGTGGTGTTAACGACATGTGGGCACAGTATATGGACAAAAAAGTGCAGCGTACGCCGCAGCAAGATAACAACTAAAGCACCTTGAAATTCTTAAGCGTGCACGTGGAGCGTATGCATGTACGGCTGAATACACATCTAGCTGAGTGCCTAATTCACGGTGAGAAATACGAAAACAGGGGGTGAGGGCAGGAGCTGATGTCGTCTTGTATATTTCAAGGCTCGAAGCATTCAAGGAACGTCCGCTGGTCGGCTTTTACACCCACCACCAATTTTCGAATTTCAGCTCACAAGCTTCCATCTTACTCTTTTTGTTGTTTTTTGAAATTCGCAGTCAGGAATCCGCGCATCGCCGAATTGCACGCGCAATCGTTAACTCTCCCGAACGCTGGTATCCCTGTCGGCTTCAACAAAATTCAGAAGCGAATGATTGCTCACACGAGACGAAATCGTTCAATCAACTCCGTCAACCGCGAAAAGAAGGAAATGAGTCCTCGCTTACGCTTTCCTTTGCAGGAACGGCTTTTCCGACGGGAGATGCTTGCAAAGGCGCAGCGGCCATAGTCGATGACTTGCTCCTGCCGAGGAAGAGTCGCATTCGGTGTCACGAGCAGGCTGGAGCGTGGCGCGCGGTACTCGAGGAACAAGAAAAGAAGAAAACAAAGAGTCGTTTTGTAAATATAAGCATCGAGTGACAGTTGCAACAAGTATTGAATTATAATATATATTAAATAAACTAATATAAAAAATAAACTATTTAAATATAATAAATAAACTAATCCGGATTCTCTGATCTCTAATAGTGTCAATTGTATAGTAATATTTAGAAGGGCGGGTTCTTTTTTCTCTTGAGGGTCACCTTTGAAAAAGTAAGCGCTGTAGCCTATATCTTTCTTTTAAATAATCAACACGGCATAACATACTTTCCTACTGAAGCAGTAAATAGTTCCCGGATAATAAACGCCCATTCTGACGTACAGATAATGCTGAAAAAAGACCTTTGAATGGTCGCCTTTGAATTTCCGCGGAATTGTACGAAAAAATGTACAGGTTTTCAGTCTCGCTGAAATTATAGCATGAATGGGGAAAGAGTGACACAGAGACTGCGCGAATGAAGAGAATGCACATACGTTCGAATTCGTTCTATCCTATAATTCATAAGTCATGCAAATATTTGCGACAGATTTCATCTATAGATTTTTTTTGTTTCTTGTCTAATTCCTTGATGTGGGTGTGAGGGAATAATTAATTCAATCATCATCGTCACAACATCCAATGGCCTTTAGGAGACCCTTTTTTGTTTGACACATGCCGCAAGGACGTTGGTCTGCTATAACCAGATATGTTTAGTTCCTCCAGGATGATAATCAGAGGTATTTTCCGCGCTAATCCTTTTTCATTCCTTTGTTCCTTCAGAGATTTTCTGAAGCGCAGTGTAGAGGGGCCACTCACCACCCCACGTTCAAAGACGAGGGGGTTGTTTTCTCCCCTCATTCGCCAACACGAGGAATCCTCCGCATTCCTGATAGTTACGAGCGCTTATATTGGAAAAGACGCGCGCGCTGAAGACCATTGACAATTTAGGATGACATACAGTGAGGTGGTATCGTATCAACCGATACTCGCGTATCGCGACAGCCTTCACGGACCATAATCGTCAGCTGTTCGAAGTGCACGCAATAGACTATCAAAACTTCAAGCACAAACTTTTGCCCCTTTTACCAAGAATTTACCAGGCCCCGGAAACTCAGCGCTGTTTCGGCTACAAAAACATGCACGCTTGTAGCGGTTGCCGGGCATCTTAAGATCAAGTTTAAAGGAGTGAGGTTTATGTGAACGGTCGCATTTATTAACTTTCCCAAGTTATTACAAGTGAAAAAATCAATATCCCTGTAAAGAAGTTCTCTTTTGTTTAAACGTCTTATATTCGCGCCACGGTGGTCGAGTGGCTAAGGTACTCGGCTGCTGACCCGCAAGTCGCGGTATATTACCGGCTGCGGCGGCTGCATTTTTGATGAAGGTGAAAATGCTGTTGGCCCGTGTGCTTAGTTTTGGGTGCACGTTAAGAACCCGAGATGGTCGAAATTTCCGGAGTCCTCGACTACGGCGTCTCTCATAATCATATGGTGGCTTTGAGACATTAAACCCAACATATGAATCATTAAATGTTTTGTCTTAAACATTATTTTGTGAATTTAGATGAGGCGAAGCACGGGAAGTGATTGACTTGCGTTCGGAGCTCTTGCCTCCGCTCCTTCTCGCCTCTCGCTCACCGATATTGGAAGTTGGATTACGCTCAGTTATCTCGCTCAGTTCGCGTGTCAACTACGGAAAAGATAAATACAGCCAGTTGTGGCGGGCAAAGAACATAAGCCACAGTGAGCTACTCCGAACACGTCAACCATGCATTCGCCGAAGACGGCTTAATCGGGCAACACGTCTTTTCCGTGGCTGTGCGGTGTACTAACCCGGAGCTTTACTGTGTCTCGAAAGTTTTCCAGCGTTTCCTAAAGGCAACGGGTGAGCACAAGAATTTGGACCTATATTTTGAGCAGGTATTGGTTTTGCATGATTACATATATGAGTAAACCCAGTTCTCTGCAAGCCTGACTGGACTGACAGAAGTTGAGTGCCGCTTGACTAATGGTGAAGACAGCATGTAAGCTCCAGTTACGAAAATGCGTTTATTGAAATGTTTGAGTTCGAGTTGGCTCAGCTGCATAGTTTTAGATTCTTTTACTTTTGGCGTGTAGTTCAAATTATGTCATTATAGGCTACGTTCTGCTCATAAATCTGTTGTATCTACGGTTTAGAAATTCTTCAATCTTTACTTTCAATAAGGCCACTCAAATAAGCGTGATGGACTAAATCCTTCTAACATTATTACAGAGAAGTTTTTTGAGGCAACGTTTTCACAAGTGAACTTTTCTTTGTACAGGCAACTCTGTTGCCCTGACGAAGACAAATCATCTTGCTGAAAGAGTTTCCAGCGACGTACTTTCTCGTAGAATTTCGGATCGCTTCAAAGCTCTCAATGCTTCTGAACTTCGGTCATGTTTGGTATTCAGGTTCTGTGAGGAAACTGTGCGCGCCGTCATAAGAAACGTGATTGAGTTAAATACGACGTGTCCTACTCGCAATGGTTGATAATTTTTAGTTGGTTCGGATATTGTGGATTTACCTTTTGCTCATCATGTCCGCATGTCAGTTGTAAAATAAAGCTGCTTTTATAGAATGACCCTCTGACACTACGTGTGTCTGTTTTTATAATACAAATCGTGTAATAGGAAAGTTCATTTCATTCGTGTCCGATCGGGTTTTTTCTTACTGATAAATCAGTCACTTAACTCTCGCCTCTTCAGAAAACATGAACAAAATTAAAAAGAAGATCAGCGAACTTTTATGGTCTCATTTCCCAAGCTGCCAGCAGACCCGAAAAGAGGCACGAACGACTTCCGCTTGCATGAGAAGTGGGAAAGGAGGGCGTCCGCAACAGCCAAGCTCCTTTTGAATTTTCATCCTTGCCCTCTATTTGGGGACCTCACTAGTTACGTCATGAAGAATTTTTCTGTTCGTGATTTATTTCTAGTAGGATGCCAGGCAACCGCCAGTGGTAAAGGCAGCACTGTCGTTATCGATAGCGAATACATGGGAAGTACAGGGAGTTTCCGCCCCCTTTTCTAACTCCATCGGCATAATTGGTTCAACGAAAGAAAAAAAAAAGTTTTGAGAGAAAAAAAATAATAGTTGCCAAATTAGAGGATGCCATAAACATGTTAAATCCTGAAAGGTCTCCAGGATTGAAGGCCTTCACAACTACTGTTTACAAATAGTTTAAAGACGAGATCAGCCCTATTTAGACAGGTCTATATTTAATGAAGCGTATAAAGTAAATAGATTGCCTCTAATATACCGGTCATCCCTCAACAAATCTCATTCCCAAAGCAGAGGATGTACGTAAACTCAGATAAGTTTCAGCGTATCTACCAATAGCCCTGACATATGTCGGGTGTAAAATTTATTTGAAAGTATTGGCACGAAGATTGCAGACAGTTTCAACAGGACGTCGTCGGGCCACACCAAGCATGTGGCATTAAGGCCGCTCGATTGTCCTAAATACCCGTAAAGCGCACAATATTTCCAATGCTGTCATTGTTCAGATGAACGTGTAGCGCTTTTACAGATTGATTTTGCAAAAAAAAAAAGCTTTTGACTGTGTAAATCATACGATCAAACCATGCTAAATTTGGTTTCTTTATTTGGGAGAGGGGTCCTGGCGTACCGAAACTGCACAACAAGATTCATCGTAAGTAAAAATGCGGGAGCGCCCATGAGTTTGCAACGTTCGATTCGTCATGGCTGCCTCCTCAGTCCTCTGTTATTTTGCTTGTATAGTGAAACCCTTTGCATATATACACGTAATTCAAGACAGTAATATCACTGGTTTTTCGTTCCAATCGGTGGAAGTCAAATTGCTTGCTGGTGCTGACGATGTGGAAATTTTTTCAACGCGGTCAATTGCAGTATTGTACAGGCTGTAGGAACTCTCCGCGACTTTAGCCGTGTTACATTTGAGCCGAGTTTTTGGTCCAAGTGTCTCGGGCATGGGCTGTTGCACACCAAATCCAACTACATTGCAAACGTGGCCTGCACGACAACCCCAGGCAAGTAGTTGGGCGTCCCACTCGACGGGCATTCTGTCAGTGCCCAATACTGGCAAGACCAAGTGAAAGATACGCAGAAAGAAAGCGCAGAGGTGGAGGGAAGTGGGCTTGGCGTTCTTTCCCAGAGCCACCTTCTGTAACCTGTTCATAAGCAAGCTCTGTAACGTAATACAGGTGATACCCCACTCCCGGACTAAATTGCAGATGTTTCACAGAATATTTTTCATATTTGCGTAGGCTTCGCGGTGGGAGCGATGCAGCCGCCCCAACTTCTGTCGTCGGGTCAGAGATGGCGAGCGTTGGACTTGGTTCCTTGTTCTTGCGGCAGCTTGTGAACCGATTTCTGTTTTTAGAGACGTACCGATCTCTTGCTTCGTACCCTGTGTCAATGGGTGACCAATAAAAGAGCGAGGGATGGCGGGATGCACCGTATGCTGCCGATTCGAGAAGACTAGACGACAGCGAACCGCTCTGCCACAAGCCTCAGATTATTCGAGATTCACGCACGCGGGCGCCCGTTTATCTTCGTCATAATAAAGCATGATCAGTTGTTCAGCTGTTGGCTGCTCATAAGCGAGCATGAAAGGCAAACACAAGTATCGATTAAAGACGAAAGAAAAATGAGATGGGCCGCGGCCACATCGACAGTTATGGCCTTTGGGTACCGAACCCAAAGGACAGAGTGTGCGAAGACCATTTTATCACAGTTGCATGTGTATTTCACACTAATAAAAAGCTATACGCACGAATTTGCTGCGAGTATTATATGAAGAAACAAATTGTCGTGCAGGCGCGGCTAGCAAATTATTATGGGAATGCGCGGGCGAAGTATACTTGCCATACGAGATGAGCGCCGGCCACTGAACTCACATATATGACAAAATACGTGAAAGCTTCCCTCAAGAGAAAAATTTACATGAAGCGCTGGAGGAGTGCATTGGCGTTTGTCTTGGTTAAACTGTGTGCCTGAATGGCACACAAAAGAAGAAGTGCATTAAACAAGCGCAGGGTTTCGATTATTCGGCGCCTTATATGTCTGACTGTATTGTTTATATGCCGCCATGCCCCGCAGCTTGACCAAGATCAGCGTTCAAATAAGCATCGGGCCTCTACTAAGAAATGCATCGCATAGCTCGCTGAAAGATAAAAAAAGAGATATCTCAACGCGCTCAATAAGTGCTCCGCAACACGCCGATCGACCAGAGAGTTTGGCCGAAGCAGCGATCCCGAAATGAATTCTTAGCACACTGCTAGAGTCAGCTCCATCCCCTGAGATCTTTAAAATGGTGACTTTTCATCTGCAGTGTTATCATACAAGGGAAACTGTCTTTAGTACCGACTGATCTGCTAGCCAAACTAACAGTGCCCCCGAGCAACATAAAAACATTGCAGATCAATTTAGTGCGATAAAAAAAAGTTTCCTGGCCGTTCATGGCTTTCGTATCTTGTCATCTTCACAGTCACGGCTAGCAAAAGAAAAAAAAAACTAACTTTCAAAGCATTGACACTGCACGGAGAGTTGCTTTTTTTAACGGAGCAGTACAAAAATGTGTGCGTGCCGCTGCTAACCCGCGTGGTGCATTCAACCGGAAGCCGTCGCATCCCACAATTCCTGCGATTGCCCATATTACCAGTCGCCTATTGCGCTTAGGCGGAGTCTCCCCGAATATGTTGTGACTACAAAGGACTGCAGTGTTCAGGAGGGATTTGTGAGTTTTGTATAGAAAGAGTGTCACTAGCATAAGGTTTCTTTCCGTAAGGTGTTCAAATACTCTCTTGTAGAATGTCAACCACCCCCCCCTAATTTTGCATTGTGTGACGTTCTGTTTGTAGTTCCGCTCGATCGGCATTTATACAATGAAGGACCAGGCAGCAATGTTTTAAAACGAGTAAAAAATGCACGTGCAGCCGGAGACTGAGACATCTGTACTTAAACTGCAATCAGGCACATTGCCAGTGGAAGTTTCTTTTTTTTTTTGAGGGAAGGGATAATTTGATTCACTCGATGGATTGCAAGTCTCCCGAAACAATACATCATGTTTTTTTCGCACTGTTGGGAGGGGTTTTATTTCTAGGATGTTTTGCAAGAGCGATTAAAGAAGCCTTTCCTTTGGACCCGCACGGAATTCGGTTTCTGAATGTGGTTGCCAGCGAGGACAGGGTGGGGTGCCTTTATGATGCAATCATGCTCTCGGGATTCCGCTCTTTTTGGAGATCGAGAATGGCGGGCTACCATTCTGACCAAGATGCGCGTCTCACACGAGCCTATTTTCGTGAAAGCATAGACAGGTTTCGTTCCATTCATGTGGTGTATATGCTGCATTTGCCATAATCTTATTTAGAAATATTTCTTGCTGGCGAATAGTTTAAGTGCGCACTTGTCCGCTCAACAGAGGTGCGGATGTAGCATCTAAGAGCCTTTGTTTTCTTTCGGTTTTAGGTTTTACACGAATATAATTCATGAATGCTCTGCCAAATGGTTTGGAGCCAGACAAGCGATTAGAAAAAAACTTCGCCTAGGTGGCCACAATGTCAATAAGTATGCTGAGCGCATTTTCAACCACCTCATTTGGGTTCTCCCTGCTTTTTCGCGAGGGCGAACATACATCTACATCTGCCTCGCGACATTTTGTCACGTTGCTCCAGGGGTCTAAAGAAGGTTTAGTGAGGCTTGAGCATTAGGGCTCTTACCAAGCGCGTTGGTTGGGTGTTGGTTGGTTGGTTGGTTTGGTTGGGTATGGTTGTTGGTTGAATGGTTGGTCCCTAAACAACTTGGCGCAACCCAACTATGGGGATAGGCCATGAATCAGATGGTGCCTTGCTTTTTAAACTAATTCCCTTCTTGAAGGAAAGGGTTGAATTTATTAGGTATTACAGGTAATAATTTAATGTGATAGAATTTAAAAACAAAAAGAAAACTTTGAAAAGGATGACATAATAAACAAACACAAAAAGAAAGAAAAACACCTGTACACAAAGCAACTGAATTTAGCTACGTTTAGAATTCCATTCTTTTAGACTCTCGTAAAGAGTTTGTAACAGCGGTAAAAATGCTCCTGCGGCTAAAACCAAATGTGATTGCGCCAAATGAAAAAAATCACCGGAAGTGAAAAGTTCAATTCCAACTTTCGTAGGGGTGCCCCGCCGCCGTGGTCTAGTGGCTAAGGTACTCGGCTGCTGACCAGCAGGGCGCGGGTTCGAATCCCGGCTGCGGCGGCTGCATTTCCGATGGAGGCGGAAATGTTGTAGGCCCGTTTACTCAGATTTGGGTGCACGTTAAAGAACCCCAGGTGGTCCAAATTTCCGGAGCCCTCCACTACGGCGTCTCTCATAATTATAGAGTGGTTTTGGGACGTTAAACCCCACATATCAATCAACTTTCGTAAGGGTTCTTGTATTAGTCGTTTGCTTTGACTTTTGAATCTTCGGCATGACAAAAAAGAAGGAATACAAATATTCACTTTCATTACAGTGAAGGCATGAAGGCTACTGTGCTTGACCCGACCTGTGAAGGTAAAAGTTCAATGGTGGTGGTGGTAGTGGTTAGAAAAAGGAGAAAGGCACCTAGTTTCTGCAGCCTAGAGCGCGGCGCAGTGCCTTAAAATGTTCCTTGAAAAGACTCAACAACGCATCCTTGTAATCACTATTTCCTCATATCTTGCTGAATACCACTTGTTCTTCCAAGAAAACTTTAGCTGGGGATAGTCTTATAAAACCAAAGGAGATTTTTCGAAGTTATCGGTCATTGTACGTTTTTCAAAACGTGCTTCTGTGATATATTCAGAAGTAGGCAAAATAGGTAGAACAGGACCATCATGGGAAGATATAGCTAGTACATATGCATGGTGATTGAGAGCTAAACCTGTATTGCATGGTACCCAAACTAGTCGAATGAGTCGCGCATGTCTAGGAAGGAACGAGTAGAGTGTTTCTAAGGTAGGTGAAAAAGTGGGTGTGCTTAAGGCAGCACAGGGAGAGAGACAATCTGTTAGAACAATCATCGCTGATAGACCTTGAACAATTTACGCAATACAAGGACTATTGCCAGCAGCTCAGCTTTTAAATAGGGGTAAAGTCGGGTAATCGAATTGAGAAAGCCAAATCTTGAGAGGATGTTACAATTTCTACGCCTGCCTGCTCTTCATAAACGGAAGCGTCAGTTGCTATCACAATGAATGTTTCTATGTTGGCCAAATGATCTTCTAAAATGTGATTTATATACTGATATGATAAATTTTTGCATTATTGTGATATATATAATCAAATTTAATCCTAATTGCATCTACAGTGTTGAGTACAAATATTTCCCAAAGGTTAACTCTTAAGGGGTCCAAAGTGTCTGTGTAAAAATAACTTGAGGGCACCATAGTTTAGACCATTGGTGGTTGCAAAATGAGGCCTGCTGGCTAATGAACACATACTGTGACCTCATCTGAGGTGATGCATGCAATTTTAAGATAGAGAATGACATTTTTTCATAATAGAAGGCAGGCGGAATTCTTCATGTAGGATATTGTGCGCAACAAAGTTAGGTAGCCCAGGCATAAGCGTAACGATTCGCGTCCTAACAGAATCAGTTGCTGAACTCTATAAGTGGGAGCGCCGGAAAACAAAACACAGCTGAATTCTAACATCGATCGAATGTACATGCAATATATTAGGACGAAAACGTCTCTACACAAACCGGCACGATAGGCCCACCACGGTGGTCTAGTGGCTAAGGTGCTCGGCTGCTGGCCCGCATGTTGCAGGATCGAATCCAGGCTACAGAAGCTGCATTTCTGATGGAGGCTGAAGTGTTGTAGGCCCGTGTGTTCAAATTTGGGTTCACGTAAAAGAACCCCAGGTGGTTGAAATTTCCGGAGCCCTCCACTACGGCGGCTGTGATAATCGTATGGTGGTTTTAGGACGTTAAACCCCACATATTATCTTCATCAAACCGACACGATAATGCTAAGCCTGCCAAGCATGCCTTCGGCATTTGCTTCTTTATCAGCCATGTTTTCTAAGTGGGAACTCCAGTTAAGTGTTTCTGTGTGCACACTTGTTCTTGTGTTTTTCTTCTTGATGCCCTTCACTTGTGGCTCATACCCACTGTTGGGGATGGGCCAATAATTGAGTGGTCTTATAAAGTATTTTCTATTTTAGAGTATAGGAACTTACAAATTGAAAATGCTTAGAAATTTTAGAATGAGGTTTTGATGATCACAGATCTGTACGAATGTAAAGTTTTTGTATTAGTAATAGATAATAACCTAGACTAAAACCTAGCCTTAAAAAGAAAAAAAGGAGAAGTTATGCTATGTCTACACAGATGAATAATTTAGTTTGTTAGATCTTTTTGTTTCATTCAGATAATTGCGCACTGACCTCTTAAACTTTCGCACTTGCACAACACATGAAATAGAGGTTCCAAAGGACAGAATCACGAACATGATATAAATTATTTTCTTTAATCGTGTCCGCCTTCCTTTGTTCATCAACCCCTCTAGATTTTCTGAGCGCAGTGTAAGGGGCCACTCACCACCCCACGTTCAAAAACGAGGGGGTTGTTTTCTCCCCTCATTCGCCAACACGAGAGATCCTCCGCATTCCTGATAGTTACGAGCTTTTATATTGGAAAAGACGCGCGCGCTGAAGACCATTGACAATTTAGGTGACATAGAGTGAGGTGGTATCGTATCAACCGATACTCGCGTATCGCGACAGCCTTCACGGACCATAATCGTCAGCTGTTCGAAGTGCACGCAATAGACTATCAAAACTTCAAGCAAAAACTTTTGCCCCTTTTACCAAGGTTTACCATGCCCCGGAAACTCAGCGCTGTTTCGGCTACAAAAACATGCACGCTTGTAGCGGTTGCCGGGCATCTTAGGATCAAGTTTAAAGGTGTGAGGTTCATTTGAATGGTCGCATTTATTAGCTTTCCCAAGTTATTACAAGTGAAAAAATCAATATTCCTGTAAAGAAGTTCTCTTTTGTTTAAACGTCTTTTATTCCACGCCACGGTGGTCTAGTGGCTAAGGTACTCGGCTGCTGACCCGCAAGTCGCGGTATATTACCGGCTGCGGCGGCTGCATTTTTGATGAAGGTGAAAATGCTGTTGGCCCGTGTGCTTAGTTTTGGGTGCACGTTAAGAACCCGAGATGGTCAAAATTTCCGGAGTCCTCGACTACGGCGTCTCTCATAATCATGAGGTGGCTTTGAGACATTTAACCCAACATAGTAATCATTAAATGTTTTTTCCTAAACATTATTTTGTGAATTTAGATGAGGCGAAGCACGGGAAGTGATTGACTTGCGTTCGGAGCTCTTGCCTCCGCTCCTTCTCGCCCCTCGCTCACCGATATTGGAAGTTGGATTACGCTCAGTTATCTCGCTCGGTTCGCGTGTCAACTACGGAAAAGATAAATACAGCAAGTTGTGGCGGGCAAAGAACATAAGCCACAGTGAGCTACTCCGAACACGTCAACCATGCATTCGTCGAAGATGGCTTAATCGGGCAACACGTCTCTTCCGTGGCTGTGCGGTGTACTAACCCGGGGCTTTACTGTGTCTCGAAAGTTTTCCGGCGTTTCCTAAAGGCAACGGGTGAGCACAAGAATTTGGACCTATAGTTTGAGCAGGTATTGGTTTTGCATGATTACATATATGAGTAAACCCAGTTCTCTGCAAGCCTGACTGGACTGACAGAAGTTCAGTGCCGCTTGACTAATGGTGAAGGCAGCATGTAAGCTCCAGTTACGAAAATGCATTTATTGAAATGTTTGGGTTCGAGTTGGCTCAGCTGCATAGTTTTAGATTGTTTTACTTTTGGCGTGTAGTTCAAATTATGTAAAGTTATTATAGGCTACGTTCTGCTCAAAAATCTGTTGTAGCTACGGTTTAGAAATTCTTCAGTCTTTACTTTCAATAGGGCCATTCAAATAAGCGTGATGGACTAAATGCTTCTAACATTATTACAGAGAAGTCTATGGAGGCAACGTTTTCACAAGTAAACTTTTCTTTGTACAGGCAACTCTGTTGCCCTGACGAAGACAAATCATCTTGCTGAAAGAGTTTCCAGCGACGTACTTTCTCGAAGAATTTCCGATCGCTTCAAAGCTCTCAATGCTTCTGAACTTCGTTCATGTTTGGTACTCAGGTTCTGTGAGGAAACTGTGCGCGCCATCATAAGAAACGTGATTGAGTCAAATACGACGTGTCCTACTCGCAATGATTGATAAATTTCACATTGGTTCGGATGCTGTGGATTTACCTTTTGCTCATCATGTCCGCATGTCAGGTTGTAAAATAAAGCAGCTCTTATAGATTGACCCTCTGACACTACGTGTGTCTGTTTTTATAATACAAAGCGTGTAATAGGAAAGTTAATTTCATTCGTTCCGATCGGGTTTTGTCTTACTGAGAAATCAGTCAGCTTAACTCTCGCCTCTTCAGTAAACACGAACAAAATTAAAAAGAAGATCAGCGAACTTTTATGGTCGCATTGCCCAAGCTGCCAGCAGACCCGAAAAGAGGCACGAATGCATTCCGCTTGCATGAGAAGTGGGAAAGGAGGGCGTCCGCAACAGCCAACCTCCTTTCGAATTGTCATCCTTGCCCTCTATTTGGGAACCTCACTAGTTACTTCATGAAGAATTTTTCTGTTCGTGATTTATTTCTAGTAGGATGCCCGGCAACCGCCAATGGTAAAGGCGGCACTGCCATGATCGACAGCGAATACATGCGAGGTACAGGGAGTTTCCGCCCCCTTTTCTAACTCCATCGGCATCATTGGTTCGACGAAAAAAAAGTTTTGAGAGAAAAAATAAAAGTTGCCAAAGTAGAGGATGCCATAAACATGTTAAATCCTGGAAAGTCTCCAGGATTGAAGGCTTTCACAACCACTGTTTACAAAGAGTTTAAAGACGAGATCAGCCCTACTTGGACAGTTTTATTTATTAAAGCGTATAAAGTAAATAGATTGCCTCTATTATACCGGTCATCCCTCAACAAATCTCATTCCCAAAGCAGAGGATGTACGTAAACTCAGATAAGTTTCAGCGTATCGACCAATAGCCCTGACAAATGTTGGGTGTAAAATTTATTAAAGTATTGGCACGAAGATTGCAGACAGTTTAACAGGACGTCGTCGGGCCACCCCAAGCATGTGGCATTAAAGGCCGCTCGATTGTCCTAAATACCCGTAAAGCGCACAGTAATTTACAAGGCTGTCATTGTTCAGATGAACGTGTTGCGCTTTTATACATTGATTTTCAAAAAGCTTTTGACTGTGTGAATCATAGGATCAAACCATGCTAATTTGGTTTCCTTATTTGGGAGAGAGGGGCCCTGGCGTACCGAGACTGCACAACAAGATTCATCGTAAGTAAGAATCTGGGAGCGCTCATCAGATTGCAACGTTCGGTTCGTCAGGGCTGCCTCCTCAGTCCCTTGTTATTTTGCTTGTATAGTGAAACCCTTTGCATATATACGCGTAATCCAAGACAGTAATATCACTGGTTTTTCGTTCCAATCGGTGGAAGTCAAGTTGCTTGCTGGTGCTGACGTTGTGGAAATTTTTTCATCGTGGTCAATTGCAGTATTCTACAGGCTGTATGAACTCTCCGCGACTTTAGTCGTGTCACATTTGAGCCGAGTTTTTGGTCCAAGTGTCTCGGGCATGGGCTGTTGCACACCAAATCCAACTACTTTGCAGTGGCCCACGCGACAGCCCCGGGCAAGTAGTTGGGCGTCCCACTCAACGGGCATTCTGACAGTGCCCAATATTGGCAAGACCAAGTGAAAGATACGCAGAAAGAAAGCGCAGAAGTGGAGGGAAGTGGGCTTGGCGTTCTTTCCCAGAGCCACCATCTGTAACCTGTTCCTAAGCAAGCTCTGTAACGTAATACAGGTGATACCCCGCTCCCGGACTAAATTGCAGATGTTTCACAGAATATTTTTCATATTTGCGTGGGCTTCGCGGTGGGAGCGATGCAGCCGCCCCAACTTGTGTCGTCGGGTCAGAGATGGCGAGCGTTGGACTTGGTCACTAGTTCTTGCGGCAGCTTGTCAACCGATTTCTGTTTTTAGAGACGTACCGATCTCTTGCTTCGTACCCTGTGTCAATGGGTGACCAATAAAAGAGCGAGGGATGGCGGGATGCACCGTATTCGCCGATTCGAGAAGACTAGACGACAGCGAACCGCTATGCCACAAGCCTCAGATTATTCGAGATTCACGCACGCGGGCGCCCGTTTATCTTCGTCATAATAAAGCATTAGCAGTTGTTCAGCTGTTGGCTGCTCAAACACGAGCATGAAAGGCAAACGCAAGTATCGATTAAAGACGAAAGGAAAATAAGGTGGGCCGCGGCCACATCGATGATTATGGCCTTTGGGTACCGAACCCAAAGGCAGGGTGTGCGAAGACCATTGTATCACAGTTGCATGTGTATTTCACACTAATAAAAAGCTTCATCATCATCATCATCATCATCATCATCAGCCTGACTACGTCCACTGCAGGACAAAGGCCTCTCCCATGTTCCGCCAGTTAACCCGGTCCTGTGCTTGCTGCTGCCAATTTATACCCGCAAACTTCTTAATCTCATCTGCCCACCTAACCTTCTGTCTCCCCTTAATCCGTTTCCCTTTTCTGGGAATCCAGTTAGTTACCCTTAATGACCAGCGGTTATCCTGTCTACGCGCTACATGCCCGGCCCACGTCCATTTCCTCTTCTTTATTTCAACTATGATATCCTTAACCCCCCGTTTGTCCCCTAATCCACTCTGCTCTCTTCTTGTCCCTTAAGGTTACACCTACCATTTTTCTTTCCATTGCTCGCTGCGTCGTCCTCAATTTAAGCTGAACCCTCTTTGTAAGTCTCCAGGTTTCTGCTCCGTAGCTAAGTACTGGCAAGATACAGCTGTTATATACCTTCCTCCTGAGGGATAGTGGCAATCCACTTGTCTTAATTTGAGAGTGCTTGCCGAATGTGCTCCACCCCATTCTTATTCTTCTAGTTACTTCAATCTTGTGGTTCGGCTCTGCGGTTATTACCTGCCCTAAGTAGACATAGTCTTTTACAACTTCAAGTGCACTACTACCTATCTCGAAGCGCTGCTCCTTTCCGAGGTTGTTGTACATTAGTTTCGTTTTCTGCAGATTAATTTTAAGACCCACCTTTCTGCTCTCACTGTTCAACGCCGTAATCATGAGTTGCAATTCGCGTCTGAGTTACTCAGCAATGCAATGTCATCGGGGAAGCGCAGGTTACTAAGGTATTCTCCATTAACTCTTATCCCTAACTGCTCCCATTCTGGGCTTCTGAAAACCTCCTGTAAGCACGCGGTAAATAGCATTGTGGAGATTGTGTTCCCCTGCCTTACACCCTTCTTGATTGGTATTCTCTTGCTTTCTTTATGAAGCACTATGGTAGCAGTTGATCCCCTGTAGATTTCTTCCAGAATGTTTATATATACTTCATCTACGCCCTGATTCCGCAGTGTCTGCATGACGGCTGATATCTCTACTGAATCAAACGCCTTCTCGTAATCTATGAAGGCTATGTATAGTGGTTGGTTATACTCTGAGGATTTCTCTATTACCTGGTTGATAGTATGAATGTGGTCAAATGTTGAGTGGCCTGTTCGAAATCCTGCTTGTTCCTTTGGTTGATTGAAGTCTAATGTTTTCTTTACTCTGTTAGCAATTACCTATGTAAATAGCTCTTATACTGCAGAGAGCAAGCTGATCGGCCTGTAATTCTTCAAGTCCTTGTCATCTACTTTCTTATGTATTAAGATGATGTTAGCGTTCTTCCAAGACTCTGGTACTCTTCCCGTCAGTAGACACCTCGTAAATAGGTTGGCTAGTTTTTCTAACACAATCGGTCCTCCATCTTTCAGCAGATCTGATGTTACCTGATCCTCACCAGCAGCTTTGCCTCTTTGCATGCTCTCCAAAGCTTTTCTGACTTCTTGTATCATTACTGGTGGGGTGTCATCGGGGTTACTGCTAGTTCTTATAGTAATAAGGTCGTGGTTGTCTTCGCTACTGTACAGATCTCTGTAAAACTCTTCCACTATTTTAACTATACTATCCATATTGGTAGTTATTTTGCCTTCTTTGTCCCTTAGTGCATACATCCGACTTTTGCCTATCCCAAGTTTCCTCCTCAATGCTTTGACACTTCCTCCTTTTTTCAGAGCGTGTTCAATTCTCTCCATGTTATACCTTCTTACATCACATACCTTACGTCTATTAATCAACTTCGAAAGCTCTGCCAGTTCTATTTTGTCTGTTGTACTTGACATTTTCATGATTTGACGCTTCTTAATTAGGTTCTTCGTTTCCTGGGAAAGTTTGCCAGTGTCCTGTCTAACTACCCTGCCTCCAACTTCCACTGCACACTCCGTAATGATACTCGTCAGATTATCATTCATTGTATCTACGCTAAGGTTGGTTTCCTCACTAATAGCCGAGTACCTGTTCTGCAGCGACACTCTGAATTCCTGTACTTTCCCTCTCAGTGCTAGCTGATTGATTGGCTTCTTGCGTACCAGTTTCTGTCGTTCCTTCTTCAAGTCTAGGCGAATTCGAGACCGTACCATTCTATGGTCACTGCATCGTACCTTGCCAATCACTTCCACATCCTGCACGATTCCAGGGTGTGCACTCATTATAAAGTCTATTTCGTTCTTATTTTCGCCATTAGGGCTCCTCCGTGTCCACTTATGGTTTTCTCGTTTTCGGTAGAAGGTATTCAAAATCCGTAAATTATTGCGTTCTGCGAATTCTACTAGTAGCTCTCCTCTGGCGTTTCTAGTACCGATGCCATAATCTCCTACTGCCTGGTCTCCAGCCTGCTTGTTCCCTACCTTTGCATTAAAGTCGCCCATCACTATAGTATACTGTGTTTTTACCTTACTCATTGCCGATTCCACGTCTTCATAGAAGCTTTCAACTGAAGCGTCATCATGGCTGGATGTAGGCGCGTAAGCCTGTACTACCTTCATCTTGTATCTTTTATTCAGTTTAATTACGATACCTACCACCCTTTCATTAATGCTATAGTATTCCTCTATGTTGCCAGCTATGTTTCTGTGAATTAGGAACCCCACTCCCAGTTCTCTTCTGCCTGCCAAGCCCCTATAGCAAAGGACGTGCCCATTCTGTAGCACCGTATAGGCCTCATTTGTCCTCCTAACCTCACTGAGCCCCATTATATCACACTTAACACCCTCTAGCTCCTCGAATAGTACAGCTAGACTTCTCTCACTAGATAAGGTTCTAGCGTTAAACGTTGCCAAGTTCTGGTTCCAATGGCGGCCTGTCCGGATCCAGAGATTCTTAGCACCCTCTGCTGCGTTGCAGATCTGACCTCCGCCGTGGTCAGTTGCTTCGCAGCTGCTGGGGACTAAGGCCATGAGTTATTTGACGTAAGCATGTGGGAGGTGTATTTCACACTAATAAAAAGCTTATACGCACAAATTTGCTGCGAGTAATATAGGAAGAAACAAATTGTCGTGCAGGCGCGGCTAGCAAATTATTATGGGAACGCGCGGGCGAAGTATACTTGCCATACGAGATGAGCGCCGGCCATTGAACTCACATATATGACAAAATACGTGAAAGCTTCCCTCAAGAGCAAATTTACATGAAGCGCTAGAGGAGTGCATTGGCGTTTGTCTTGGTTAAACTGTGCGCCTGAATGCCACACAAAGGAAGAAGTGCATTAAACAAGCGCAGGGTTTCGATTATTCGGCGCCTTATATGTCTGACTGTATTGTTTATATGCCGCCGTGCCCCGAAGCTTGACCAAGATCAGCGTTCAAATAAGCATCAGGCTTTCACTAAAAAATGCATCTCATAGCTCGATGAAGGATAAAAAAAGAGATATCTCAACGCGCTCAATAAGTGCTCCACTTCACGCCTATCGACCAACGAGTTCGACCAAAGCAGCGATCCCGAAATGAATTCTCAGCACACTGCTAGAGTCAGCTCCATCCCCTGAGATCTTTAAAATGGGGACTTTTCATCTGCAGTATTATCATACAAGGGAAACTGTCTTTTGTACCGACTGATCTGCTAGCCAAACTAACAGTGCCCACGAGCAACATAAAAACATTGGAGATCATTTTAGGTGCGATAAAAAAGTTTCCTTGCCGTTTATGGCTTTCGTAGCTTGTCATCTTCATAGTCAAGGTGAGCAAAAAAAAAAAAAAACTTCCAAACACTGACACTGCACGAAGAGGTGCTTTTTTCAACGGAGCAGTACAAAAATGTGCGCGTGCTGCTGCAAACCCGCGTGGTGCATTCAACCGGAAGCTGTCGCATCCCACAATTCCCTGCGATTGCCCATATTACCAGTCGCCTATTGCGCTTCGGCGGAGTCTCCCCGAAAATGATGTGACTACAAAGGACTGCAGTGTGCAGGAGGGATTTGTGAGTTTTGTATAGAAAGAGTGTCTAGCATAAGGTTTCTTTCCGTAAGGTGTTCAAATACGCTCTTGTGGAATGTCACCCCCCCCCCCCCTAATTTTGCATTGTGTGACGTTCTGTTTGTAGTTCCGCTCGATCGGCATTTATGCAATGAAGGACCAGGCAGCAATGTTTTAAAAAGAGTAAAAAATGCACGTGCAGCCGGAGACTGAGACATCTGTACTTAAACTGCAATCAGGCACATTGCCAGTGGAAGTTTCTTTTTTTTTGAGGGAAGGGATAATTTGATTCACTCGATGGATTGTAAGTCTTCCGAAACAATACATCATGTTTTTTTCGCACTGTTGGGAGGGGTTTTATTTCTAGGATGTTTTGCAAGAGCGATTAAAAATGCCTTTCCATTGGACCCGCACGGAACTCGGTTTCTGAATGTTGTTGCCAGTGAGGAGAGGGTGGGGTGCCTTTATGATGCAATCACGCTCCTGGGATTCCGCTCTCTTTGGAGATCGAGAATGGCGGGCTACCATTTTGACCAAGATGCGCATCTCACACGAGCCTATTTTCGTGAAAGCATAGACAGGTTTCATTCCATTCATGTGGTGTAGATACTGCATTTGCCATAATCTTGTTTAGAAATATTTCTTGCTGGCGAATAGTTAAGTGCGCACTTGTCGCTCAACAGAGGTGCGGAGCTCTGTTGAGCGACAACAGAGGCTCTTAGATGTAGCATCTAAGAGCCTTTGTTTTCTTTCGGTTTTAGGTTTTACGCGAATAGAATTCATGAATGCTCTGCCAAATGGTTTGGAGCCAGAGAAGCGATTAGAAAAACTTCGCCTAGGTGGCCACAATGTCAATAAGTATGCTGAGCGCAATTTCACCACCTCATTTGGGTTCTCCCTGCTTTTTCGCGAGGGCGAACATACATCTAACATCTGCCTCGCGACAACATTTTGTCACGTCGCTCCAGGGGTCTAAAAAAGGTTTATTGAGGCTTGAGAAACAGGGCTCTTACCAAGCGCGTTGGTTGGTTGGTTGGTTGGTTGGTTGGTTGGTTGGTTGGTTGGTTGGTTGGTTGGTTGGTTGGTTGGTTGGTTTGTTGGTTGGTCCCTAAACAACTTGGCGCAACCCAACTATGGGGATAGGCCATGAATCAGATGGTGCCTTGCTTTTTAAACTAATTCACTTCTTGAAGGAAAGGGTTGAAATTATTAGGTGTTACAGGTAAGAACATGATAATGTTCTTACCTGTAACACAAAGATGTGATAGAATGTGATAATTTAAAATGCGATAATGATAGAATTTAAAATGTGATAGAATTTAAAAACAAAAAGAAAACTTTGAAAAGGATGACATAATAAACAAACACAAAAAGAAAGAAAAAACACCTGTACACAAAGCAACTCAATTTAGCTACGTTTAGCAATCCATTCTTTTAGACTCTCGTAAAGAGTTTGTAACAGCGGTAAAAATGCTCCTGCGGCTAAAACCAAATGTGATTGCGCCAAATGAAAGAATCACCGGAAGTGAAAAGTTCAATTCCAACTTTCGTAGGGGTTCTTCTATTAGTCGTTTCCTTTGACTTTTGAATCTTCGGCATGACAAAAAAGGAGGAATACAAATATTCACTTTCATTACAGTGAAGGCATGAAGGCGACTGTGCTTGACCCGACCTGTGAAGGTAAAATTTCAATGGTGTTGGTGGTAGTGGTTAGAAAAAGGAGAAAGGCACCTAGTTTCTGCAGCCTAGAGCGCGGCGCAGTGCCTTAAAATGTTCCTTGAAAAGACTCAACAACGCATCCTTGTAATCACTATTTCCTCATATCTTGCTGAATACCACTTGTTCTTCCAAGAAAACTTTAGCTGTGGATAGTCTGATAAAACCAAAGGAGATTTTTCGAAGTTATCGGTCATTGTACGTTTTTCAAAACGTGCTTCTGTGATATATTCAGAAGTAGGCAAAATAGGTAGAACAGGACCATCATGGGAAGATATAGCTAGTACATATGCATGGTGATTGAGAGCTAAACCTGTATTGCATGGTACCCAAACTAGTCGAATGAGTCGCGCATGTCTAGGAAGGAACGAGTAGAGTGTTTCTAAGGTAGGTGAAAAAGTGGGTGTGCTTAAGGCAGCACAGGCAGAGAGACAATCTGTTAGAACAATCATCGCTGATAGACCTTGAACAATTTACGCAATACAAGGACTATTGCCAGCAGCTCAGCTTTTAAATAGGGGTAAAGTCGGGTAATCGAATTGAGAAAGCCAAATCTTGAGAGGATGTTACAATTTCTACGCCTGCCTGCTCTTCATAAACGGAAGCGTCAGTTGCTATCACAATGAATGTTTCTATGTTGGCCAAATGATCTTCTAAAATGTGATTTATATACTGATATGATAAATTTTTGCATTATTGTGATATATATAATCAAATTTAATCCTAATTGCATCTACAGTGTTGAGTACAAATATTTCCCAAGGTTAACTCTTAAGGGGTCAAAAGTGTCTGTGTAAAAATAACTTGAGGGCACCATAGTTTAGACCATTGGTGGTTGCAAAATGAGGCCTGCTGGCTAATGAACACATACTGTGACCTCATCTGAGGTGATGCATGCAATTTTAAGATAGAGAATGACATTTTTTCATAATAGAAGGCAGGCGGAATTCTTCATGTAGGATATTTTGCGCAACATATTTAGGTAGCCCCAGGCATAAGCGTAACGATTCGCGTCCTAACAGAATCAGTTGCTGAACTCTATAAGTGGGAGCGCCGGAAAACAAAACACAGCTAATTCTAACATCGATCGAATGTACATGCAATATATTAGGACGAAAACGTCTCTACACAAACCGGCACGATAGGCCCACCACGGTGGTCTAGTGGCTAAGGTGCTCGGCTGCTGGCCCGCATGTTGCAGGATCGAATCCAGGCTACAGAAGCTGCATTTCTGATGGAGGCTGAAGTGTTGTAGGCCCGTGTGTTCAAATTTGGGTGCACGTAAAAAAACCCCAGGTGGTTGAAATTTCCGGAGCCCTCCACTACGGCGGCTGTGATAATCGTATGTTGGTTTTAGGACGTTAAACTCCACATATTATCTTCATCAAACCGGCACGATAATGCTAAGCCTGCCAAGCATGCCTTCGGCATTTGCTTCTTTATCAGCCATGTTGTTCTAAGTGGGAACTCCAGTTAAGTGTTTCTGTGTGCACACTTGTTCTTGTGTTTTTCTTCTTGATGCCCTTCACTTGTGGCTCATACCCACTGTTGGGGATGGGCCAATAATCGAGTGGTCTTATAAAGTATTATTCTATTTTAGAGTAAAGGAACTTACAAATTGAAAATGTTACAAATTTTAGAATGAGGTTTTGATGATCACAGATCTGTACTTACTCTAAAGTTTTTGTATTAGTAATAGATAATAACCTAGACTAAAACCTAGCCTTAAAAAAGAGAAAAAAGGAGAAGTTATGCGTATGTCGACACAGAAGAATAATATTAGTTTGTTAGTCTTTTTGTTTCATTCAGATAATTGCGCACTACCTCTTAAACTTTCGCACTTGCAAACACAGAAATAGAGGTTCCAAAGGACAGAATCACGAACATGAATAAATTCCTTTCTTTAGTCGTGTGAGCCTTCGCATTGGCATACAACCCACTACTAGAAGTAGGTGGCAGTATTCCTCCTCAACACAGAAAAAACGAGCATCGTTTTGATGCTGCGAAGTAATTGCAAAAACAAAACAACACAAAGTAACCTAAACTTTGGCAAATGACACTAATAGTCAAATGATACACGCGAACAGTTCATCAATGATGAGGCAAAGGCAGGAGCACAAAAAAAGTACACATAGGAAAAGTGTCCTTTCAAAAATGCTCAAAATAAGGCTTCATGCGCACCATGTGGACAATGTCAGAACTCGGTTGTCTTCGTTGTACCCATGTTGACAACGCAGTGTCCGGAACCACTTCGCAGTTTACGTAAACCACGCGGCGCAACACTTTATACGGACTGAAGTATCTGCTTAGCAACTTTTCGGAGAGGCCACGGTGACGAACAGGGATCCAAACCAAAACGTGCTTTCCTGGACTGTAAGATACGTCTTTGTGACGCATGTTATAACGTCCTGCATCGACGTGTTGCTGTTGACCAATGTGTAGCTGGTTGAGCTGACGAGTTTCCCTGGAACGCTCTGCAAATTCTTCAGCGTCAGTTGTTAATTGATAGGCGTCTTCACAGAAATGTATAACAACCAGCATCGTCTAAGCTTCACGGCCGTAGAGAAGGTGAAATGGTGTAAATAGCAGTTTCTTGAACGACGTCACATAAGGCAAAATGCGATCCCAATTTTTTTGTTGGACGTCGATGTACACAGAGATCATATTTGTGACTGTCTTATTTAGTAGCTCGGTGAGCCCGTCGCTCTGTGAATGGTAAGCAGTAGTCGTTCGATGCCTAGTGTTACTTAATCGGAAAACTTCCTCAATAAGCTATGCAGGGATCGCTGTCCCTGCGTTGGTTATCACTGTAGATAGAGCACCGTGGCGCAGAACATTGTGGCCCATAAAGAACTGCGCTGCCTCAGAAGCCGTGGCTCGTGGTATCACCTTTTTCTCAGCATAGCGTGTCAGATGGTCAGTTGCAACAATGATCAATTTGTCCGTCGGTCAATAAAGGAAATGGGACGAGAATGTCCATGCCGACTTGGTCAAATGGCTTGTGGGGTGGATCAATCGGTTCAAGTAATCAAGCCGGTTTGCTTGGTAGCGACTTTCGACGCTGGCATTCACGACAGCTTTTAACGTACTGCTTCACGCTTGCCGAAAGGCCGGGCCAGTAGTGCGTATCGCTTACTCTGGCGAGCGATCGCAAGTAGCTTAGATGACCAGATATAGGCTCGTCATGACACGCGGAGAAGACTTCGTCTTGCATATCCTCGTGAACGACGAGGAGGTAAGCGCGGCTCGTAGAAAGGGCATTTTTCTTGTACAGGACATTGTCTCGGAGCCAGAAAGACGTCATGACGCGAGATAGATGGCGGGGTATAACGGCACTACGATCTTCTAAATAGTCGATGAGTGGTCGTTCTCTTTATGCTCTCGGACTAGCTCGCTGGATTTCGCGCCGACCGGTTGTGCCGCCGCGATCTCCGACGACAGCGCAGCTATGGCCGACAGGCTCACACTACGCCATCTCCTGACGCTGACAGAAACTCTCGCCGAGTGGTGGCCCTTCCTCGGACTCCTGTGACCGTGTCCACCTTAAGTATGTTCTCTTTACTTCATTATGTGGCTGTCCCTGCGCTTCACTCTCTCCTTCCGTGCTCCCCATCTCTACTTCTTTGCATCTTACGTTTTGATTCCTCCGTACCCGCACCCCTCGTGAGCTACTGTTGAGGTGTACTCCCCCTGAGAGACAGTTACAGGGCTCACTTTTATCATCTTTTCATTTAAGAATCACTTACTCTTCATCCTCTCGTGGCCGTCTTCTCAAGTTCGATGAGCTAAGGGTGCCCAGGAAACCATCATCGTTCTCTTCTTCCGGACAGGCTAAATGTATGGGTGCACGCGGCAGTGTATCAGCGTCTTCGTGCTTCCGTCCAGACTTATAGACGATGGTCACATGAATTTTCGTAGACGCAAGCTCCACCGGGGCCAGCCGTCCTGAGGGATCACGTATGTTCACCAACCAGAAGAGGGCATGGTATCCGTCGTCACTTTGAATGACCGACCACAGAGGTATGGGGGAAACTTGGTGATCGCCCATACTACTGTGAGACGCTCTTTCTGTGTGGTCGTGTAATTCACCTCGGTACGGGACAGTGAGCGGCTGGCATAGGCTATGACTCGTTTTTTGCCGTGTTGAAGCTGGACGAGTACTGCGCTTAGGCCGATGTTACTGGCATCAGTGTGTGCCTCTGTGTAAGCATCATCCTCAAAATGCGCAAGAATGGGGACTGACTGCATCCGCTGTCGTATTTTGGGAAAAGCAGCCTGCTTCTTGGTAGCCCATAAAAACGGTGTGTCGTCTCATGTAAGGTAGGTCAAGGATTCAGCTATCTTCAAAAACCCTGTGATAAATCGTCGATAGTAGGCGTACAACTCCAGAAATCGTCGAAGAGCCTTTTTGTCTGAGAGATGATTTAGACTTCAACCAGAAGTTTTGAAGAATCCCGACGTTTCGAAACCGACTTGGTTCCTTTCTCAGGGGTGACTGCGGAGGCTACGTACCAGCGGCGTCTTAAGTGCACTGACAGGGTTGATAATGACCCCCCCCCTCTCTCTCTTTCTCTCGTTTTGCCATGGAGCGCAGTCCGTGTGTATACAGTAGGGGAAGGGTTCCGAGAGAGCAGTTGATGTTATGGGCTGTCCTCTGTATGTGCCACGACTCAAGTAACAACCTTCTTCCCAGTTTGGCTCGCTTTCAAGGATGGACGTCGCTTCGAAATTGATCTGGTGATCCAACGTCTCAGCATTTTCGGCGACTGCGCTGCGCTCTTGGTAGAACTTCCGCACATCGTTGGCGTGTTGCTTCAGTCGTTCCGGTAGGTTTTTCGTCTCGCCGATGTATGACGAGAGGCAGTAGGCGCACGGAATTATATAAACGACACCGAGAGCCCTGTGCATTGTTGGACGGCCTTTCAGGTGGGGGAGGAGGCGGCCCAGCGTACACGAAGGCACATGCGCCTTGCGAACCCCTTCCTTCTTGAAGATCCGCGCCAACATCTGACTGGTTCCCTGAACGTATGGAACCGGTACGCGATTCGGGGGGGGGGGGGCTGCCAATCAACGTTGATTGGGGTTTTCATATCCGTACGTGCGTGGCTACGGACGTGCAACTAAATATGCCGATTGTTCAGCGGGATAACGTTTACGTGGTTCATGTGCCTGGCTTGGATGACATCACCACCTATCGGATGGTTAAGAAGTGAGAACAGTGAAAAGGAAAAGAAAATATGTCTGCCTGTGTCAGTCAGGCGCGAAGCATTGTTACAAGTTTATATTAGTAATAATAAAAGTGAATAAGTATGGACCACGCACAAAAGGCGAAAAAATTTATGTTGCCAATTTCTTTACATCAGTCTTGTAGTTAGGCTTAGACACGTTCAAAACGGGAAGCCATCTCATAAACTACGCCAAGCTATCCGCAATACTCGGTCCTCGAAGCTAAGTGAAGGCAACGGAAGCCACTTTAAACAGTCGTATGCAGCGAACAAAGTGAATCTTTCAACAACCACGCCAAAATCACTTCGAAGTGGGTGTCCGAGAGCGCCGCCATGTTTTACGTACACTACGTACACCTACGCTAACACGGTAACGTTAAATCTCGTGCGCGTTCGGTCACCGGTACAGGGTAAGGTAATACCTGCGCATGCTTTGATCCCGCTATCATGGTACACCCGGTATGCCGGTAAATGAATGTTTATCACCTGCTTGAAAATCTAAAGTTTAGCACAGTGGAAAAAAAATAGGTCCAGATATTTTTCATGAAACGCGTGCCTTATTTTATACTGTGAAGCATCAATCGCTATGTTTATTTAGAAATGCAGCCAGGAATATTGCAGGAAAACGTGCGATTTTATTGGCTGTACGAATTTAGCGTCGAGGTACAATAAAATCGCGGGTCTTTCAAAAAGTGGCACGCTTGAATGCATCCCTATGGGGAAAGGGTCACGTGCTTTCGCCTCTGTACATACGTAAATTGTGGGGTGGCAGCAGAACAGGCGAATGGCCTCTCCATGGTGTCACGTTGGTCCTCGAAATCTCGACAGTAGCTAGTTTGTTAATGTCAAGCTCAATTGAAAAGCACTCGAAATAAATCGGTAGAAATTTGGGCTTTGTCTCGTCTGTTCGTTTCCATGTCGTCTTACACGGTGATATTTTCAAAACGGCGCATGATCATGGCTCCCACGACGGGAGGGACAAGCGGTTGGGTTAAAAGTCCCAGACTGACTCGGGCTATGAGAGCCCCCGTAGTGGAGCGGCTCCATGTGGTTTCGACCTGATGTATGGTTCTTTATCATGCACTGGAATCGCATGGTGCACGGGTATCAAGCATTTAGCCTTTATCGAAATGCGACCCCGTGGCCGGGATTGAACCCGCGACTTACGGGTCGGTAGCCAAGAACCACGTGAATCTAATGTCTTCAAGAAACTGCTCGAGCACGCGAATTTGAGAGTGACACATCAGTGAAGGAGTTGACATGTAGTCGTATATATGGCAGTCACCCTAAACCACCTGCAGGCGGGGTTTAAGTTTCGAAAGTGCAACCTATGTCGACGCAATGGAATACTCTTTAATGAAAACTACGCGACGAAACATTTTAAGAAGATAAACACAAAAAAGTGTTCAAGGGCTGTGGCGCTGAGTCAGGGTGGAGCAGTCTGATCAGGGAAGGCACGTGGCCGCGGCCAACCAAAGAGCAGTCAGGGAAGCGCTCGCTGCAGGGTGTTGAGGCCGTAGCACGCATGTAGTATCCCGCTGCCGAGCAGCGCGGTCTGAAAAATGGGAAAACACTAAAGTTTCATGTCAGTACCGGCGTCGACGTTATACTTTGTGCGGATCAGGTAAAATTTCGGAAGGGTGTCGAACCTATTTTATGGCATGTGTAAGTATATACAAAAATCGCCGTGAAGTGAAACCACGTGATTCCTTACTACAATGCAAATATCGTGTTGAATGCTGGGAACCGATCGCGCGACAAGCATGTTTCTGCGAGAGAAGCAAGCTTGGCAACAGTATACGGCTGATAGTAAAAGCGAGGGATGTGGCGCATTACTGGCTAAGACGTGAGTGCTACACCAGAGGGTGAGTCATACAAGGAGGTTGATTGATTTGTGGGGTTTAACGTCCCAAAACCTCCATATGATTATGAGAGACGCCGTAGTGGAGGGCTCTGGAAATTTCGACCACCTGGGGTTCTTTAACGTGCACTCAAATCTGAGCACACGTGCCTACAATATTTCCGCCTTCATCGGAAATGCAGCTGCCACAGCCGGGAATCGAACCCGTGACTTGCGGGTCAGCAGCCGAGTACCTTAGCCACTAGACCACCACGGCGGTGCGTCATACAAAGAGGGAGAATGTATAATTTAAAACGTTTTGTCTGTATAGGCCATTTGGGGATTTTTTTAAAATTTAATTGGTAGGGAAAGATACCACAACGTTAACAACAAAGATGGTGTTTCATACGTTATCGTTGCGAATAAGCCTCTTTCGCTAAAATAATGTGAAACGCGGTGGCGGACTAAAACTTTGTCTTGCGACAAACGTCAGCGTAAGAACTTTCTGAATGAGGCCCAGTGGCATGTAGCCCGAGCACAAGAAGAGGTGAAGACTACAGAGAAGACGACGACGAAATGTAGTGATTAAGTAATTGCTCAGCCCGAGATCCTTATATTATATTACCAATAGCATACAATAGGCTTGATCAAAGGCAGCGCTTTTACAATACTCTCCTACGCTCGATGTTTGGAATATATCTTTAGTGGCAAAAGGGTTTTTCACTGTTCCTAAGACTCAATCAAAGTGCTCTCTCCCAATTAATTAGGTAGCCATTCATGTTTAATTACGCAAATTACAAAAACTCATAAAAGAGTGAAATTGTGACGCTGCCCTAAACCTAATCAGTTTTCACACCGTTACCACTTGACTAAGCATGGAGACGCCCTTAGGTACTCACCCCCGTGATATTCCTGAACCGCAAGCTGTACCCTCTGTCGACGCCGTAAAACACGGCGCATCCCACAAGGAAGAGCAGGCCGGCCGTGCAGTGGTACAGCGAGTACTGGGTAGAAGAAACGAAGCGTGAAACCATATATTTGACGGCGCAGCAGGATCGCTGCAGCATTTATTCGCTTCATGAATGATTCACATGTGCCAGTGAGCGTTACAAAAATATCATAAGTACAGTAAATATCAAAATGACAAATACGTGTGCTGATAATAGAAGCAAAGTAGCAAATTGGGCTAGTTGGAAAATAAGACCAAGCTCATCAACATCATCGCAAAAAAACAGAAGAAAAAGAATGACACGAAAATGCGTGGAAGTGCACGGCGTACTTCCTTGCAGTTCCGAGTCGTTTTTTTTTTTGCGCTAACCTTGACGGGCTATATAGAAGCAGGTAAAATGAAAAAGAACAAGTAGATAAAGAGCTGAAGAGTGACGCACGTAGAGAGTTTGCTGAAGGTGGTTCTGTGTGGAAGGCGAAGCCACGCCCGAGATGAAGACGAGAGTGTTGTTGAGGCAGTAGGTGAAGGCGAGCAGGAAGACTGCATGCACGTACCACTGGTACGTCCCGCTGTGCCCCATCAGCAGGTACAGCACCATCACGGCGGCCGCGCCCAACTGCGCAGCGGACAAACGTGGACGCAGTTCGCTCTCTTCGTCCGAAAACACACATTACGTGGCGCATGTTTCGGCTGATCCGCGAGCCAGGCTAATGTAAAAGTAAATCGTGGGAGCAAAGAGCGTTGACAAACGTACTATTGAAATATTAAAGGAAAACTGTAATTAACTATGCTAAACAAAGTTACACCGTGAAGCTTCAATTCCATTACACGAGCAATATGTTAAAATGCGATCACGCACTGTTGCCATACTCTGCTAATGAGTTTCTGCATCCGTGTCATGAACGCTTCGTAGCTGACGCAGGTGAGTGATATCCTGATATCATATTAAAGCTTCGAGCGAAAAAAGTTCTTACGGTCTCAAGAGCTGTCAATATTCCATGCGTTGTGGTGATGTACTCCGGACTTGGTTCGAGTCGCATAGCTGTCACTCCAGAACCGATGGGTTCTTCTGCCTTGCGCTCGACATCCCCAACAGCCTACAGAAGGGTTGTATAAGCTTGGTTAAAGACAGTGTCTCGATTAACGTTAATGCACTCATGAACATGAAAATATCCCGTGGTTGGTCACTTAGGTTATTTGCACACAGCATTTAGTGGTGTTAACGACATGTGGGCGCAGTATATGGCCAAAAAAGTGCAGCGTACGCCACAGCAAGATAAAAACTAAAGCACCTTGAAATTCTTAAGCGTGCACGTGGAGCGTATGCATGTACGGCTGAATACACATCTAGCTGAGTGCCTAATTCACGGTGAGAAATACGAAAACAGGGGGTGGGGGCAGGAGCTGATGCTTAGAGAAGTCGACTTGTATTTTTCAAGGCTGGCAGCATTAAAGAAAAGTCCGCTGGTCGGCTTCTACACCCACCACCTGTTTTCGAATTTCAACTCACAAGCTTCCATCTTACTCTTTTTGTTGTTCTTTTGGAATTCGCAGTCAGGAATCCGCGCATCGCAGAACTGCACGCGCAATCGTTAACTCTCCCGAACGCTGGTATCCCTGTCGGCTTCAACAAAATTCAGAAGCGAATGATTGCTCACACGAGACGAACTCGTTCAATCAACTCCGTCAACCGCGATAAGAAGGAAATGAGTCCTCGCTTACGCTTTCCTTTGCAGGAACGGCTTTTCCGACGGGAGATGCTTGCAAAGGCGCAGCGGCCATAGTCGATGACTTGCTCCTGCCGAGGAAGAGTCGCATTCGGTGTCACGAGCAGGCTGGAGCGTGGCGCGCGGTACTCGAGGAACAAGAAAAGAAGAAAACAAAGAGTCGTTTTGTAAATAATAGCATCGAGTGACAGTTGCAACAAGTATTGAATTATATATATATTAAATAAACTAATATAATAAATAAACTATTTAAATATAATAAATAAACTAATCCGGATTCTCTGATCTCTAATAGTGTCAATTGTATAGTAATATTTAGAAGGGCGGGTTCTTTTTTCTCTTGAGGGTCACCTTTGAAAAAGTAAGCGCTGTAGCCTATATCTTTCTTTTAAATAATCAACAGGCATAACATACTTTCCTACTGAAGCAGTATATAGTTCCCGGATAATAACGCCCATTCTAACGTCCAGATAATGCTGAAAAAAGACCTTTGAATGGTGGCCTTTGAATTTCCGCGGAATTGTACGAAAAAATGTACAGGTTTTCAGTCTCGCTGAAATAATAGCATGAATGGGGAAAGAGTGACACAGAGACTGCGCGAATGAAAAGAATGCAAATACGTTCGCATTCGTTCTATCCTATACTTCACAAGTCATGCAAATTATTTGCGACAGATTTCATCTATAGATCTTTTTGTTTCTTGTCTAATTCCTTGAAGTGAGTGTGAGGGAATAATTAATTCAATCATCATCGTCACAACATCGAATGACCTTTAGGAGACCCTTTTTTTGTTTGACACATGCCACAAGGACGTTGGTCTGCATATAACCAGATATGTTTAGTTCCTCCAGGATGATAATCAGGGTATTTTCCGCGCTAATCCTTTTTCATTCCTTTGTTCCTAGAGATTTTCTGAGCGCAGTGTAAAGGGGCCACTCACCACCCCACGTTCAAAGACGAGGGGTTGTTTTCTCCCCTCATTCGCCAACACGAGGGATCCTCCGCATTCCTGATAGTTACGAGCGCTTATATTGGAAAAGACGCGCGCGCTGAAGACCATTGACAATTTAGGTGACATACAGTGAGGTGGTATCGTATCAACCGATACTCGCGTATCGCGACAGCCTTCACGGACCATAATCGTCAGCTGTTCGAAGTGCACGCAATAGACTATCAAAACTTCAAGCACAAACTTTTGCCCCTTTTACCAAGAATTTACCAGGCCCCGGAAACTCAGCGCTGTTTCGGCTACAAAAACATGCACGCTTGTAGCGGTTGCCGGGCATCTTAAGATCAAGTTTAAAGGAGTGAGGTTTATGTGAACGGTCGCATTTATTAACTTTCCCAAGTTATTACAAGTGAAAAAATCAATATCCCTGTAAAGAAGTTCTCTTTTGTTTAAACGTCTTTTATTCCGCGCCACGGTGGTCTAGTGGCTAAGGTACTCGGCTGCTGACCCGCAAGTCGCGGTATATTACCGGCTGCGGCGGCTGCATTTTCGATGAAGGTGAAAATGCTGTTGGCCCGTGTGCTTAGTTTTGGGTGCACGTTAAGAACCCGAGATGGTCGAAATTTCCGGAGTCCTCGACTACGGCGTCTCTCATAATCATATGGTGGCTTTGAGACATTAAACCCAACATATGAATCATTAAATGTTTTTTCTTAAACATTATTTTGTGAATTTAGATGAGGCGAAGCACGGGAAGTGATTGACTTGCGTTCGGAGCTCTTGCCTCCGCTCCTTCTCGCCCCTCGCTCACCGATATTAGAAGTTGGATTACGCTCAGTTATCTCGCTCAGTTCGCGTGTCAACTACGGAAAAGATAAATACAGCAAGTTGTGGCGGGCAAAGAACATAAGCCACAGTGAGCTACTCCGAACACGTCAACCATGCATTCGTCGAAGACGGCTTAATCGGGCAACACGTCTTTTCCGTGGCTGTGCGGTGTACTAACCCGGGGCTTTACTGTTTCTCGAAAGTTTTCCAGCGTTTCCTAAAGGCAACGGGTGAGGACAAGGATTCGGACTTATAATTTGAGCAGGTATTGGTTTTGCATGATTACATATATGAGTAAACCCAGTTCTCTGCAAGCCTGACTGGACTGACAGAAGTTCAGTGCCGCTTGACTAATTGGTGAAAACAGCATGTAAGCTCCAGTTACGAAAATGCGTTTATTGAAATGTTCGAGTTCGAGTTGGCTCAGCTGCATAGTTTTAGATTTTTTACTTTTGGCGTGTAGTTCAAATATGTCAAGTTTTATAGGCTGCGTTCTGCTCATAAAACTGTTGTAGCTACGGCTTAGAAATTCTTGAGTCTTTACTTCCAATAGGGCCACTCAAATAAACGTGATAGACTGAATGCTTCTAACATTATTACAGAGAAGTCGATGGAGGTAACGTTTTCACAAGTGAACTTTTCTTTGTACAGGCAACTCGTTGCCCTGACGAAGACAAGTCATCTTGCTGAAAGAGTTTCCAGCGACGTACTTTCTCGAAGAATTTCGATCGCTTCAAAGCTCTCAATGCTTCTGAACTTCGGTCATGTTTGGTATTCAGGTTCTGTGAGGAAACTGTGCGCGCCGTCATAAGAAACGTGATTGAGTTAAATACGACGTGTCCTACTCGCAATGGTTGATAATTTTTAGTTGGTTCGGATATTGTGGATTTACCTTTTGCTCATCATGTCCGCATGTCAGTTGTAAAATATAAGCTGCTTTTATAGAATTGACCCTCTGACACTACGTGTGTCTGTTTTTATAATACAAATCGTGTAATAGGAAAGTTCATTTCATTCGTGTCCGATCGGGTTTTTTCTTACTGATAAATCAGTCAGCTTAACTCTCGCCTCTTCAGAAAACATGAACAAAATTAAAAAGAAGATCAGCGAACTTTTATGGTCGCATTGCCCAAGCTGCCAGCAGACCCGAAAAGAGGCACGAACGCACTTCCGCTTGCATGAGAAGTGGGAAAGGAGGGCGTCCGCAACAGCCAACCTCCTTTTGAATTTTCATCCTTCCCCTCTATTTGGGGACCTCACTAGTTACGTCATGAAGAATTTTTCTGTTCGTGATTTATTTCTAGTAGGATGCCAGGCAACCGCCAGTGGTAAAGGGCAGCACTGTCGTTATCGATAGCGAATACATGGGAAGTACAGGGAGTTTCCGCCCCCTTTTCTAACTCCATCGGCATAATTGGTTCAACGAAAGAAAAAAAAAGTTTTGAGAGAAAAAAAATAATAGTTGCCAAATTAGAGGATGCCATAAACATGTTAAATCCTGGAAAGTCTCCAGGATTGAAGGCTTTCACAACCACAGTTTACAAATAGTTTAAAGACGAGATCAGCCCTACTTGGACAGTTCTATTTAATGAAGCGTATAAAGTAAATAGATTGCCTCTATTATACCGGTCATCCCTCAACAAATCTCATTCCCAAAGCAGAGGATGTACGTAAACTCAGATAAGTTTCAGCGTATCGACCAATAGCCCTGACAAATGTCGGGTGTAAAAATTATTTGAAAGCATTGTCACGAAGATTGCAGACAGTTTAACAGGACGTCGTCGGGCCACACCAAGCATGTGGCATTAAAGGCCGCTCGATTGTCCTAAATACCCGTAAAGCGCACAGTAATTTACAAGGCTGTCATTGTTCAGATGAACGTGTTGCGCTTTTACACATTGATTTTGAAAAAGATTTGACTGTGTGAATCATAGGATCAAACCATGCTAGATTTGGTTTCCTTATTTGGGAGAGAGGGGCCCTGGCGTACCGAGACTGCACAACAAGATTCATCGTGAGTAAGAATCCGGGAGCGCCCATCAGTTTGCAACGTTCGGTTCGTCAGGGCTGCCTCCTCAGTCCCTGTTATTTCTTGTATAGTGAAACCCTTTGCGTGTATACACGTAATCCAAGACAGTAATATCACTGGTTTTTCGTTCAAATCAGTGGAAGTCAAGTTGCTTGCTGGTGCTGACGTTGTGGAAATTTTTTCATCGTGGTCAATTGCAGTATTTTACAGGCTGTAGGAACTCTCCGCGACTTTAGCCGACTTGGTCAAATGGCTTGTGGGGTGGATCAATTGGTTGAAGTAATCAAGCCGGTTAGCTTGGTAGCGACTTTCGACGCTAGCATTCACGACAGCTTTTAACGTACTGCTTCACGCTTGCCGAAAGGCCGGGCCAATAGTACGTATCGCTTACTCTGGCGAGCGATCGCAAGTAGCCTAGATGACCAGATATAGGCTCGTCATGACACGCGGAGAAGACTTCGTGTCGCATACCCTCGTGAACGTTGAGGAGGTAAGCGCGGCTCGTAAAAAGGGCATTTTTCTTGTACAGGACATTGTCTCGGTGCCAGAAAGACGTCATGACGCGAGATAGATGGTGGGGTATAACGGCACTACGATCCTCTAAATAGTCGATGAGTGGTCGTTCTCTTTATGTTCTCGGACTAGCTCGCTGGATTTCACGCCGACCGGTTGTGCCCCCGCGATCTCCGACGACAACGCAGCTATGGCCGACAGGCTCACACTACGCCATCTCCTGACGCTGACAAAACTCTCGCCGAGTGGTGGCCCTTCCTCGGACTCCTGCGACCATGTCCACCTTAAGTATGTTCTCTTTACTTCCGTATATGGCTGTCCCTGCGCTTCACTCTCTCCTTCCGTGCTCCCTATCTCTACTTCTTTTCATCTTATGTTTTGATTCCTCCTTACCCGCACACCGCGTGAGCTACTGTTGAGGTGTACTCCCCCTGAGAGACAGTTACGGGGCTCACTTTTATCATCTTTTCATTTAAGAATCACTTACTCTTCATCCTCTCGCGGCCGTCTTCTCATGTTCGATGAGCTAAGTGTGCCCAGGAAACCATCATCGTTCTCTTCTTCCTAAGTGACTAAATGTATGGGTGCACGCGGCAGTGTATCAGCGTCTTCGAGGCTTCCGTCCAGACTTATAGACGATGGTCACATGAATTTTCGTAGACGCAAGCTCCACCGGGGCCAGTCGTCCTGAGGGATCACGTATGTTCACCAACCAGAAGAGGGCATGGTATCCGTCGTCACTTTGAATGACCGACCACAGAGGTATGGGGGAAACTTGGTGATCGCCCATACTACTACGAGACGCTCTTTCTGTGTGGTCGTGTAATTCACCTCGGTACGGGACAGTGAGCGGCTGGCATAGGCTATGACTCGTTCTTTGCCGTGTTGAAGCTGGACGAGTACTGCGCTTAGGCCGATGTTACTGGCATCAGTGTGTGTCTCTGTGTAAGCATCATCCTCAAAATGCGCAAGAATGGGGACTGACTGCATCCGCTGTCGTATTTTGGGAAAAGCGGCCTGATTCTCGGTAGCCCATAAAAACGGTGTGTTGTCTCATGTAAGGTGGGTCAAGTTTCAGCTAACTTCAAAATCCCTTGTGATAAATCGTCGATAGTAGGCGCACAAACCCAGAAATCGTCGAAGAGCCTTTTTGTCTGAGAGACAATTTAGACTCCAACCAGAAGTTTTGAAGAATCCCGACGTTTCGAAACCGACTTGGTTCCTTCCTCAGGGGTGACTGCGGAGGCTACGTACCAGCGGCGTCTTAAATGCACTGACAGGGTTGATAATGACCCCCCCCTCTCTCTCTTTCTCTCGTTTTGCCATGGAGCGCAGTCCGTGTGTATACAGTAGGGGAAGGGTTCCGAGAGAGCAGTTGATGTTATGGGCTGTCCTCTGTATGTGCCACGACTCGAGTAACAACCTTCTCCTCCAGTTTGGCTCGCTTTCAAGAATGGACGTCGCTTCGAAATTGATCTGGTGATCCAACGTCTCAGCATGTTCGGCGACTGCGCTGCGCTCTTTGTAGAACTTCCGCACATCGTTGGCGTGTTGCTTCAGTCGTTACCGGTAGGTTTTTCGTCTCGCCGATGTACGACGAGAGGCAGTAGCGCACGGAATTTTATAAACGACACCGAGGATCCTGTGCATTGTTGGACGGCCTTTCAGGCGGGGGGAGGAGGCGGCCCAGCGTACACGAAGGCACGTGCGCCTTGCGAACCCCTTCCTTCTTGAAGATCCGCGCCAACATCTCACTGGTTTCCTGAACGTATGGAACCGGTACGCGATTCGTGGGGCTGCCATACAACGTTGATTGGGGTTTTCATATCCCTACGTGCGTGGCTACGGACGTGCAACTAAATATGCCGATTGTTCACTGGGATAACGTTTACGTGGTTCATGGGCCCTAGCTTGGATGGCGGCGCTACCTATCGGATGGTTAAGAAGTGAGAACAGTGAAAAGGAAAAGAAAATGATATGTCTGCCTGTGTCAGCGCGCAAAGCATTGTTACAAGTTTATATTTGTAATTATTAAAGTGAATAAGTATGGATCACGCACAAAAGGTGAAAACCTTTTGCCGATTTATTTACATCAGTCTTGTAGTTGGGCTTAGACACGTTCGAAATGGGAAGCCATCTCATAAACTACGCCAAGCTACCCGGAATACTCGGTCGTCGAAGCTAAGTGAAGGCAACGGAAGCCACTTTGAACAGTCTTTTGCAGCGAACAAAGTGAATCTTTCAACAACCACGCCAAAATCACTTCGAAGCGGGTGCCCGAGAGCGCCGCCATGTTTTACGTACACTACGTACACCTACGCTAACACGGTAACGTTAAATCTCGTGAGCGTACGGTCACCGGTACGGGTAAGGATACTTACCTGCGCATGCTTTGATCCCGCTATCACGGTACACCCGGTATGCCGGTTAATGAATGTTTATCACCTGCTTGAAAATCTAGAGTTTAGCACAGTGGAAAAAAAAATAGGTCCAGATACTTTTCATGAAACGCGTGCCTTATTTTATACCGTGAAGCATCAATCGCTATGTTTATTTGGAAATGCAGCCAGGAATATTGCAGGAAAACGTGCGATTTTATTGGCAGTATGAATTTAGCGTCAAGGTTCAATAAAATCGCGGGTCTTTCAAAAAGTGGCACGCTTGAATGCATCCCTATGGGGAAGGGTCACGTGATTTCGCCTCTGTACATACGTAAATTGTGGGGTGGCAGCAGAACAGGCGAATGGCCTCTCCATGGTGTTACGTTGGTCCTCGAAATCTCGACAGTAGCTAGTGTGTTAATGTCAAACTCAACTGAAAAGCACTCGAAATAAATCGGTAGAAATTTGGGCTTTGTCTCGTCTGTTCGTTTCCATGTCGTCTTACACAATAATATTTTCAAACCGGCGCATGATCATGGCTCCCACGACGGGAGGGACAAGCGGTTGGGTTAAATGTCCTAGAGTGACTCGGGCTATGAGAGCCACCGTAGTGGAGCGGCTCCATGTGGTTTCGACCTGATGTATGGCTCTTTATCATGCACTGGAATCGCATAATACACGGGTATCAAGCATTTAGCCTTTATCTAAATGCGACCCCGTGGCCGGGATTGAACCCGCGACTTACGGGTCGGTAGCCAAGAACCACGTCAATTTAATGTCTTCAAGAAACTGCTCGAGCACGCGAATTTGAGAGTGACACATCAGTGAAGGAGTTCACATGTAGTCGTATATGGCAGTCACCCTAAACCACCTGCAGGCGGGGTTTAAGTTTCGAAAGTGCAACCTATGTCGACGCAATACAATACTCTTTAATGAAAACTACGCGACAAAACATTTTAAGAAGATAAACACAAAAAAGTGTTCAAGGGCTGCGGCGCTGAGTCAGGGTGGAGCAGTCTGATCAGGGAAGGCACGTGGCCGCGGCCAACCAAAGAGCAGTCAGGGAAGCGCTCGCTGCAGGGTGTTGAGGCCGTAGCACGCATGTAGTATCCCGCTGCCGAGCAGCGCGGTCTGAAAAATGGGAAAACACTAAAGGTTCATGTCAGTAACGGCGTCCACGTTTTACATTGTGAGGACCAGGTGAAATTTCGGAAGGGTGTCAAACCTATTTTATGACATGTGTAAGTATATACATAAATCGCCGGGAAGCGAAACCACGTGATTCCTTACTACAGTGCAAATATCGTTTTGAATGCTGGGAACCGATCGCGCGACATGCATATCTCTGTGAGAGAAGCAAGCTTGGCAACAGTATACGGCTGATAGTAAAAGCGAGGGATGTGGCGCATTACTGACTTAGACGTGAGTGCTACACCAGAAGGTGAGTCATACAACAAGGGAGAATGTATAATTTAAAACGTTTTGTCTGTATAGGCCATCTGGGGATTTTTTAAAATTTAATGGGTAGGAAAAGATACCACAACGTTAGCAACAAAGATGGTGTTTCATACGTTATCGTTGCGAATAAGGCTCTTTCGCTAAAATAATGTCAAACGCCGTGGCGGACTAAAACTGTGTCTTGCGACAAACGTCAGCGTAAGAACTTTCTGAATGAGGCCCAGTGGCATGTGGCCCGAGCACAAGAAGAGGTGAAGACTACAGAGAAGATGATGACGAAATGTAGTGATTAAGTAATTGCTCAGCCCGAGATCCTTATATTACCAATAGCATACAATAGGCTTGATCAAAGGCAGCGCTTTTACAATACTCTCCTACGCTCGATGTTTGGAATATATCTTTAGTGGCAAAAGGGTTTTTCACTGTTCCTAAGACTCAATCAAAGTGCTCTCTCCAAATTTATTAAGTAGCTATTCATGTTCAATTAACGCAAATTACAAAAACTCATAAAAGAGTGAAAATGTGACGCTGCCCTAAACCTAATCAGTTTTCACACCGTTACCACTTGACTAAGCATGGAGACGCCCTTAGGTACTCACCCCCGTGATAATCCTGAACCGCAAGCTGTCCCCTCTGTCGACGCCGTAAAACACGGCGCATGCCACAAGGAAGAGCAGGCCGGCCGTGCAGTGGTACAGCGAGTACTGGGTAGAAGAAACGAAGCGTGAAACCATATATTTGACGGTGCAGCAGGATCGCTGCAGCATTTATTCGCTTCCTGAATGATTCACATGTGCCAGTGAGCGTTAAAAAAATATCATAAATACAATAAATATCAAAATGGCAAATACGTGTGCTGATAATAGAAGCAAAGTAGCAAATTGGGCTAGTTGGAAAATAAGACCATGCTCATCACCATCATCGCAAAAAAAAGAAGAAAAAGAATGACACGAAAATGCGTGGAAGTGCACGGCGTACTTCCTTGCAGTTCCGAGTCGTTTTTTTTTGCGCTAACCTTGACGGGCTATATAGAAGCAGGTAAAATGAAAAAGACCAAGTAGATAAAGAGCTGAAGAGTGACGCACGTAGAGAGTTTGCTGAAGGTGGTTCTGAGTGGAAGGCGAAGCCACGGCCGAGATGATGACGAGCGTGTTGTTGAGGCAGTAGGTGAAGGCGAGCAGAAAGACTGCATGCGCGTACCACTGGTACGTCATGCTGTGCCCCATCAGCAGGTACAGCTCCATCACGGCGGCCACGCCCAACTGCGCAGCGGACAAACGTGGACGCAGTTTGCACTCTTCGTCCGAAAACACACATCACGGAGCGCATGTTTCGGCTGACCAGCGAGCCAGGCTAATGTAAGAGTAAATCGTGGGAGCAAAGAGCGTTGACAAACGTACTATTGAAATAATAAAGGAAAACTGTAATTAACTATGCTAAACTAAGTAACACCATGAAGCTTCAATTCCATTACACGAGTTATATGTTAAAATGCGATCACGCACTGTTGCCATACTCTACCAATGAGTTTCTGCATCCGTGTCATGAATGCTTCGTAGCTGACGCAGGTGAGTGATATCCTGATATCAGATTAAAGCTTCGAGCGAAAAAAAGTTCTTACGGTCTCAAGAGCTGTCAATATTCCATGCGTTCTGGTGATGTACTCTGGACTTGGTTCGAGTCGCATAGCTGTCACTCCAGAACCGATGGGTTCTTCTGCCTTGCGCTCGACATCCCCAACAGCCTACAGAAGGGTTGTATAAGCTTGGTTAAATACAGTGTCTCGATTATTGTTAATCCACTCATGAACATGAAAATATCCCGTGGTTGGCCACTTTGGTTATTCGCACACAGAATTTAGTGGTGTTAACGACATGTGGGCACAGTATATGGACAAAAAAGTGCAGCGTACGCCGCAGCAAGATAACAACTAAAGCACCTTGAAATTCTTAAGCGTGCACGTGGAGCGTATGCATGTACGGCTGAATACACATCTAGCTGAGTGCCTAATTCACGGTGAGAAATACGAAAACAGGGGGTGAGGGCAGGAGCTGATGTCGTCTTGTATATTTCAAGGCTTGAAGCATTCAAGGAACGTCCGCTGGTCGGCTTTTACACCCACCACCAATTTTCGAATTTCAACTCACAAGCTTCCATCTTACTCTTTTTGTTGTTTTTTTGAAATTCGCAGTCAGGAATCCGCGCATCGCCGAATTGCACGCGCAATCGTTAACTCTCCCGAACGCTGGTATCCCTGTCGGCTTCAACAAAATTCAGAAGCGAATGATTGCTCACACGAGACGAAATCGTTCAATCAACTCCGTCAACCGCGAAAAGAAGGAAATGAGTCCTCGCTTACGCTTTCCTTTGCAGGAACGGCTTTTCCGACGGGAGATGCTTGCAAAGGCGCAGCGGCCATAGTCGATGACTTGCTCCTGCCGAGGAAGAGTCGCATTCGGTGTCACG
Organism: Rhipicephalus annulatus; assembly: GCA_013436015.1. Lineage (NCBI taxonomy): Eukaryota > Metazoa > Arthropoda > Arachnida > Ixodida > Ixodidae > Rhipicephalus > Rhipicephalus annulatus. Next base: position 20,796 of record WOVY01006374.1, on the reverse strand, counting down.
AGCAGGCTGGAGCGTGGCGCGCGGTACTCGAGGAACAAGAAAAGAAGAAAACAAAGAGTCGTTTTGTAAATAACAGCATCGAGTGACAGTTGCAACAAGTATTGAATTATAATATATATTAAATAAACTAATATAATAAATAAACTATTTAAATATAATAAATAAACTAATCCGGATTCTCTGATCTCTAATAGTGTCAATTGTATAGTAATATTTAGAAGGGCGGGTTCTTTTTTCTCTTGAGGGTCACCTTTGAAAAAGTAAGCGCTGTAGCCTATATCTTTCTTTTAAATAATCAACACGGCATAACATACTTTCCTACTGAAGCAGTAAATAGTTCCCGGATAGTAACGCCCATTCTGACGTACAGATAATGCTGAAAAAGACCTTTGAATGGTCGCCTTTGAATTTCCGCGGGATTGTACGAAAAAATGTACAGGTGTTCAGTCTCGCTGAAATTATAGCATGAATGGGGAAAGAGTGACACAGAGACTGCGCGAATGAAGAGAATGCACATACGTTCGAATTCGTTCTATCCTATAATTCATAAGCCATGCAAATAATTTGCGACAGATTTCATCTATAGATTTTTTTTGTTTCTTGTCTAATTCCTTGATGTGGGTGTGAGGGAATAATTAATTCAATCATCATCGTCACAACATCCAATGGCCTTTAGGAGAGCCTTTTTTGTTTGACACATGCCGCAAGGACGTTGGTCTGCATATAACCAGATATGTTTAGTTCCTCCAGGATGATAATCAGAGTATTTTCCGCGCTAATCCTTTTTCATTCCTTTGTTCCTCAAGATTTTCTAAGCGCAGTGTAGAGGGGCCACTCACCACCCCACGTTCAAAGACGAGGGGGTTGTTTTCTCCCCTCATTTGCCAACACGAGGAATCCTCCGCATTCCTGATAGTTACGAGCGCTTATATTGGAAAAGACGCGCGCGCTGAAGACCATTGACAATTTAGATGACATACAGTGAGGTGGTACCGTATCAACCGATAATCGCGTATCGCGACAGCCTTCACGGACCATAATCGTCAGCTGTTCGAAGTGCACGCAATAGACTATCAAAACTTCAAGCACAAACTTTTGCCCCTTTTACCAAGAATTTACCAGGCCCCGGAAACTCAGCGCTGTTTCGGCTACAAAAACATGCACGCTTGTAGCGGTTGCCGGGCATCTTAAGATCAAGTTTAAAGGAGTGAGGTTTATGTGAACGGTCGCATTTATTAACTTTCCCAAGTTATTACAAGTGAAAAAATCAATATCCCTGTAAAGAAGTTCTCTTTTGTTTAAACGTCTTATATTCCGTGCCACGGTGGTCGAGTGGCTAAGGTACTCGGCTGCTGACCCGCAAGTCGTGATATATTACCGGCTGCGGCTGCTGCATTTTCGATGAAGGTGAAAATGCTGTTGGCCCGTGTGCTTAGTTTTGGGTGCACGTTAAGAACCCGAGATGGTCGGAATTTCCGGAGTCCTCGACTACGGCGTCTCTCATAATCATATGGTGGCTTTGAGACATTAAACCCAACATATAAATCATTAAATGTTTTTTCTTAAACATTATTTTGTGAATTTAGATGAGGCGAAGCACGGGAAGTGATTGACTTGCGTTCGGAGCTCTTGCCTCCGCTCCTTCTCGCCCCTCGCTCACCGATATTGGAAGTTGGATTACGCTCAGTTATCTCGCTCAGTTCGCGTGTCAACTACGGAAAAGATAAATACAGCAAGTTGTGGCGGGCAAAGAACATAAGCCACAGTGAGCTACTCCGAACACGTCAACCATGCATTCGTCGAAGACGGCTTAATCGGGCAACACGTCTTTTCCGTGGCTGTGCGGTGTACTAACCCGGAGCTTTACTGTGTCTCGAAAGTTTTCCAGCGTTTCATAAAGGCAACGGGTGAGCACAAGAATTTGGACCTATAGTTTGAGCAGGTATTGGTTTTGCATGATTACATATATGAGTAAACCCAGTTCTCTGCAAGCCTGACTGGACTGACAGAAGTTGAGTGCCGCTTGACTAATGGTGAAGACAGCATGTAAGCTCCAGTTACGAAAATGCGTTTATTAAAATGTTTGAGTTCGAGTTGGCTCAGCTGCATAGTTTTAGATTCTTTTACTTTTGGCGTGTAGTTCAAACTATGTCATTATAGGCTACGTTCTGCTCATAAATCTGTTGTATCTACGGTTTAGAAATTCTTCAATCTTTACTTTCAATAAGGCCACTCAAATAAGCGTGATGGACTAAATGCTTCTAACATTATTACAGAGAAGTTTTTTGAGGCAACGTTTTCACAAGTGAACTTTTCTTTGTACAGGCAACTCCGCTGCCCTGGCGAAGACAAGTCATCTTGCTGAAAGAGTTTCCAGCGACGTACTTTCTCGAAGAATTTCGGATCGCTTCAAAGCTCTCAATGCTTCTGAACTTCGGTCATGTTTGGTACTCAGGTTCTGTGAGAAAACTGTGCGCGCCGTTATAAGAAACGTGATTGAGTCAAATACGACGTGTCCTACTCGCAATGGTTGATAATTTTTCGGATATTGTGGATTTACCTTTTGCTCATCATGTCCGCATGTCAGTTGTAAAATACAGCTGCTTTTATAGATTGACCCTATGACACTACGTGTGTCTGTTTTTGTAATACAAAGCGTGTAATAGGAAAGTTCGTTTCATTCGTGCTGATCGGGTTTTGTCTTACTGAGAAATCAGTCAGCTTAACTCTCGCCCCTTCAGAAAACATGAACAAAATTAAAAAGAAGATCAGCGAACTTTTATGGTCTCATTGCCCAAGCTGCCAGCAGACCCGAAAAGAGGCACGAACGCATTCCGCTTGCATGAGAAGTGGGAAAGGAGGGCGTCCGCAACAGCCAAGCTCCTTTTGAATTTTCATCTTTGCCCTCTATTTGGGGACCTCACTAGTTACGTCATGAAGAATTTTTCTGTTCGTGATTTATTTCTAGTAGGATGCCAGGCAACCGCCAGTGGTAAAGGCAGCACTGTCGTTATCGATAGCGAATACATGGGAAGTACAGGGAGTTTCCGCCCCCTTTTCTAACTCCATCGGCATCATTGGTTCAACGAAAGAAAAAAAAAGTTTTGAGAGAAAAAAAATAATAGTTGCCAAATTAGAGGATGCCATAAACATGTTAAATCCTGAAAAGTCTCCAGGATTGAAGGCCTTCACAACTACTGTTTTCAAATAGTTTAAAGACGAGATCAGCCCTATATAGACAGCTCTATATTTAATGAAGCGTATAAAGTAAATAGATTGCCTCTAATATACCGGTCATCCCTCAACAAATCTCATTCCCAAAGCAGAGGATGTACGTAAACTCAGATAAGTTTCAGCGTATCTACCAATAGCCCTGACATATGTCGGGTGTAAAATTTATTTGAAAGTATTGGCACGAAGATTGCAGACAGTTCAACAGGACGTCGTCGGGCCACACCAAGCATGTGGTATTAAAGGCCGCTCGATTGTCCTAAATACCCGTAAAGCGCACAATATTTTCCAATGCTGTCATTGTTCAGATGAACGTGTAGCGCTTTTACAGATTGATTTTGCAAAAAAAAAAAAGCTTTTGACTGTGTGAATCATACGATCAAACCATGCTAAATTTGGTTTCGTTATTTGGGAGAGGGGTCCTGGCGTACCGAAACTGCACAACAAGATTCATCGTAAGTAAGAATGCGGGAGCGCCCATGAGTTTGCAACATTCGATTCGTCATGGCTGCCTCCTCAGTCCCCTGTTATTTTGCTTGTATAGTGAAACCCTTTGCATATATACACGTAATTCAAGACAGTAATATCACTGGTTTTTCGTTCCAATCGGTGGAAGTCAAATTGCTTGCTGGTGCTGACGATGTGGAAATTTTTTCAACGCGGTCAATTGCAGTATTGTACAGGCTGTAGGAACTCTCCGCGACTTTAGCCGTGTTACATTTGAGCTGAGTTTTTGGTCCAAGTGTCTCGGGCATGGGCTGTTGCACACGAAATCCAACTACCTTGCAAACGTGGCCTGCGCGCGACAGCCCCAGGCAAGTAGTTGGGCGTCCCACTCGACGGGCATTCTGTCAGTGCCCAATATTGGCAAGACCAAGTGAAAGATACGCAGAAAGAAAGCGCAGAGGTGGAGGGAAGTGGGCTTGGCGTTCTTTCCCAGAGCCACCTTCTGTAACCTGTTCATAAGCAAGCTCTGTAACGTAATACAGGTGATACCCCACTCCCGGACTAAATTGCAGATGTTTCACAGAATATTTTTCATATTTGCGTAGGCTTCGCGGTGGGAGCGATGCAGCCGCCCCAACTTCTGTCGTCGGGTCAGAGATGGCGAGCGTTGGACTTGGTTCCTTGTTCTTGCGGCAGCTTGTGAACCGATTTCTGTTTTTAGAGACGTACCGATCTCTTGCTTCGTACCCTGTGTCAATGGGTGACCAATAAAAGAGCGAGGGATGGCGGGATGCACCGTATGCTGCCGATTCGAGAAGACTAGACGACAGCGAACCGCTCTACCACAAGCCTCAGATTATTCGAGATTCACGCACGCGGGCGCCCGTTTATCTTCGTCATAATAAAGCATGATCAGTTGTTCAGCTGTTGGCTGCTCATAAGCGAGCATGAAAGGCAAACACAAGTATCGATTAAAGACGAAAGAAAAATGAGATGGGCCGCGGCCACATCGACAGTTATGGCCTTTGGGTACCGAACCCAAAGACAGAGTGTGCGAAGACCATTTTATCACAGTTGCATGTGTATTTCACACTAATAAAAAGCTAATACGCACGAATTTGCTGCGAGTATTATATGAAGAAACAAATTGTCGTGCAGGCGCGGCTAGCAAATTATTATGGGAATGCGCGGGCGAAGTATACTTGCCATACGAGATGAGCGCCGGCCACTGAACTCACATATATGACAAAATACGTGAAAGCTTCCCTCAAGAGAAAAATTTACATGAAGCGCTGGAGGAGTGCATTGGCGTTTGTCTTGGTTAAACTGTGCGCCTGAATGGCACACAAAGGAAGAAGTGCATTAAACAAGCGCAGGGTTTCGATTATTCGGCGCCTTATATGTCTGACTGTATTGTTTATATGCCGCCATGCCCCGCAGCTTGACCAAGATCAGCGTTCAAATAAGCATCGGGCCTCTACTAAGAAATGCATCTCATAGCTCGCTGAAAGATAAAAAAAGAGATATCTCAACGCGCTCAATAAGTGCTCCGCAACACGCCGATCGACCAAAGAGTTTGGCCGAAGCAGCGATCCCGAAATGAATTCTTAGCACACTGCTAGAGTCAGCTCCATCCCCTGAGATCTTTAAAATGGTGACTTTTCATCTGCAGTGTTATCATACAAGGGAAACTGTCTTTAGTACCGACTGATCTGCTAGCCAAACTAACAGTGCCCCCGAGCAACATAAAAACATTGCAGATCAATTTAGTGCGATAAAAAAAGTTTCCTGGCCGTTCATGGCTTTCGTATCTTGTCATCTTCACAGTCACGGTTAGCAAAAGAAAAAAAAAAACTAACTTTGAAAGCATTGACACTGCACGGAGAGTTGCTTTTTTTAACGGAGCAGTACAAAAATGTGTGCGTGCCGCTGCTAACCCGCGTGGTGCATTCAACCGGAAGCCGTCGCATCCCATAATTCCTGCGATTGCCCATATTACCTGTCGCCTATTGCGCTTAGGCGGAGTCTCCCCGAATATGTTGTGACTACAAAGGACTGCAGTGTTCAGGAGGGATTTGTGAGTTTTGTATAGAAAGAGTGTCTAGCATAAGGTTTCTTTCCGTAAGGTGTTCAAATACGCTCTTGCGGAATGTCAACCTCCCTCACCCCCCTAATTTTGCATTGTGGGACGTTCTGTTTGTAGTTCCGCTCGATCGGCATTTATACAATGAAGGACCAGGCAGCAATGTTTTAAAAAGAGTAAAAAATGCACGTGCAGCCGGAGACTGAGGCATCTGTACTTAAACTGCAATCAGGCACATTGCCAGTGGAAGTTTCTTTTTTTTTTTTGAGGGAAGGGATATTTGATTCACTCGATGGATTGCAAGTCTCCCGAAAGAATACATCATGTTTTTTTCGCACTGTTGGGAGGGGTTTTATTTCTAGGATGTTTTGCAAGAGCGATTAAAAAATGCCTTTCCATTGGACCCGCACGGAATCCGGTTTCTGAATGTTGTTGCCAGTGAGGAGAGGGTGGGGTGCCTTTATGATGCAATCATGCTCCTGGGATTCCGCTCTTTTTGGAGATCGAGAATGGCGGGCTACCATTTTGACCAAGATGCGCGGCTCACACGAGCCTATTTTCGTGAAAGCATAGAGAAGTTTCGTTCCATTCATGTGGTGTATATGCTGCATTTGCCATAATCTTGCTTAGAAATATTTCTTGTTGGCGAATAGTTAAGTGCGCACTTGTCACTCAACAGAGGTGCGGATGTAGCTTCTAAGAGCCTTCGTTTTCATTCGGTTTTAGGTTTTACACGAATATAATTCATGAATGCTCTGCCAAATGGTTTGGAGCCAGACAAGCGATTAGAAAAACTTCGCCTAGGTGGCCACAATGTCAATAAGTATGCTGAGCGCATTTTCACCACCTCATTTGGGTTCTCCCTGCTTTTTCGCGAGGGCGAACATACATCTAACATCTGCCTCGCGACAACATTTTGTCACGTCGCTCCAGGGGTCTAAAAAAGGTTTATTGAGGCTTGAGCAACAGGGCTCTTACCAAGCGCGTTGGTTGGTTGGTTGGTTGGTTGGTTGAATGGTTGGTCCCTAAACAACTTGGCGCAACCCAACTATGGGGATAGGCCATGAATCAGATGGTGCCTTGCTTTTTAAACTAATTCCCTTCTTGAAGGAAAGGGTTGAATTTATTAGGTATTACAGGTAATAATTTAATGTGATAGAATTTAAAAACAAAAAGAAAACTTTGAAAAGGATGACATAATAAACAAACACAAAAAGAAAGAAAAACACCTGTACACAAAGCAACTGAATTTAGCTACGTTTAGAATTCCATTCTTTTAGACTCTCGTAAAGAGTTTGTAACAGCGGTAAAAATGCTCCTGCGGCTAAAACCAAATGTGATTGCGCCAAATGAAAAAAATCACCGGAAGTGAAAAGTTCAATTCCAACTTTCGTAGGGGTGCCCCGCCGCCGTGGTCTAGTGGCTAAGGTACTCGGCTGCTGACCAGCAGGGCGCGGGTTCGAATCCCGGCTGCGGCGGCTGCATTTCCGATGGAGGCGGAAATGTTGTAGGCCCGTTTACTCAGATTTGGGTGCACGTTAAAGAACCCCAGGTGGTCCAAATTTCCGGAGCCCTCCACTACGGCGTCTCTCATAATTATAGAGTGGTTTTGGGACGTTAAACCCCACATATCAATCAACTTTCGTAAGGGTTCTTGTATTAGTCGTTTGCTTTGACTTTTGAATCTTCGGCATGACAAAAAAGAAGGAATACAAATATTCACTTTCATTACAGTGAAGGCATGAAGGCTACTGTGCTTGACCCGACCTGTGAAGGTAAAAGTTCAATGGTGGTGGTGGTAGTGGTTAGAAAAAGGAGAAAGGCACCTAGTTTCTGCAGCCTAGAGCGCGGCGCAGTGCCTTAAAATGTTCCTTGAAAAGACTCAACAACGCATCCTTGTAATCACTATTTCCTCATATCTTGCTGAATACCACTTGTTCTTCCAAGAAAACTTTAGCTGGGGATAGTCTTATAAAACCAAAGGAGATTTTTCGAAGTTATCGGTCATTGTACGTTTTTCAAAACGTGCTTCTGTGATATATTCAGAAGTAGGCAAAATAGGTAGAACAGGACCATCATGGGAAGATATAGCTAGTACATATGCATGGTGATTGAGAGCTAAACCTGTATTGCATGGTACCCAAACTAGTCGAATGAGTCGCGCATGTCTAGGAAGGAACGAGTAGAGTGTTTCTAAGGTAGGTGAAAAAGTGGGTGTGCTTAAGGCAGCACAGGGAGAGAGACAATCTGTTAGAACAATCATCGCTGATAGACCTTGAACAATTTACGCAATACAAGGACTATTGCCAGCAGCTCAGCTTTTAAATAGGGGTAAAGTCGGGTAATCGAATTGAGAAAGCCAAATCTTGAGAGGATGTTACAATTTCTACGCCTGCCTGCTCTTCATAAACGGAAGCGTCAGTTGCTATCACAATGAATGTTTCTATGTTGGCCAAATGATCTTCTAAAATGTGATTTATATACTGATATGATAAATTTTTGCATTATTGTGATATATATAATCAAATTTAATCCTAATTGCATCTACAGTGTTGAGTACAAATATTTCCCAAAGGTTAACTCTTAAGGGGTCCAAAGTGTCTGTGTAAAAATAACTTGAGGGCACCATAGTTTAGACCATTGGTGGTTGCAAAATGAGGCCTGCTGGCTAATGAACACATACTGTGACCTCATCTGAGGTGATGCATGCAATTTTAAGATAGAGAATGACATTTTTTTCATAATAGAAGGCAGGCGGAATTCTTCATGTAGGATATTGTGCGCAACAAAGTTAGGTAGCCCCAGGCATAAGCGTAACGATTCGCGTCCTAACAGAATCAGTTGCTGAACTCTATAAGTGGGAGCGCCGGAAAACAAAACACAGCTGAATTCTAACATCGATCGAATGTACATGCAATATATTAGGACGAAAACGTCTCTACACAAACCGGCACGATAGGCCCACCACGGTGGTCTAGTGGCTAAGGTGCTCGGCTGCTGGCCCGCATGTTGCAGGATCGAATCCAGGCTACAGAAGCTGCATTTCTGATGGAGGCTGAAGTGTTGTAGGCCCGTGTGTTCAAATTTGGGTTCACGTAAAAGAACCCCAGGTGGTTGAAATTTCCGGAGCCCTCCACTACGGCGGCTGTGATAATCGTATGGTGGTTTTAGGACGTTAAACCCCACATATTATCTTCATCAAACCGACACGATAATGCTAAGCCTGCCAAGCATGCCTTCGGCATTTGCTTCTTTATCAGCCATGTTTTCTAAGTGGGAACTCCAGTTAAGTGTTTCTGTGTGCACACTTGTTCTTGTGTTTTTCTTCTTGATGCCCTTCACTTGTGGCTCATACCCACTGTTGGGGATGGGCCAATAATTGAGTGGTCTTATAAAGTATTATTCTATTTTAGAGTATAGGAACTTACAAATTGAAAATGTTACAAATTTTAGAATGAGGTTTTGATGATCACAGATCTGTACTTACTCTAAAGTTTTTGTATTAGTAATAGATAATAACCTAGACTAAAACCTAGCCTTAAAAAGAAAAAAAGGAGAAGTTATGCGTATGTCGACACAGAAGAATAATATTAGTTTGTTAGTCTTTTTGTTTCATTTAGATAATTGCGCACTACCTCTTAAACTTTCGCACTTGCAAACACAGAAATAGAGGTTCCAAAGGACAGAATCACGAACATGAATAAATTAATTTCTTTAGTCGTGTGAGCCTTCGCATTGGCATACAACCCCCTACTAGAAGTAGGTGGCAGTATTCCTCCTCAACACAGAAAAAACGAGCATCGTTTTGATGCTGCGAAGTAATTGCAAAAACAAAACAACACAAAGTAACCTAAACTTTGGCAAATGACACTAATAGTCAAATGATACACGCGAACAGTTCATCAATGATGAGGCAAAGGCAGTAGCACAAAAAAAGTACACATAGGAAAAGTGTCCTTTCAAAAATGCTCAAAATAAGGCTTCATGCGTACCATGTGGACAATGTCAGAACTCGGTTGTCTTCGTTGTACCCATGTTGACAACGCAGTGTCCGGAACCACTTCGCAGTTTACGTCAACCACGCGGCGCAACACTTTATACGAACTGAAGTATCTGCTTAGCAACTTTTCGGAGAGGCCACGGTGACGAACAGGGATCCAAACCAAAACGTGCTTTCCTGGACTGTAAGATACGTCTTTGTGACGCATGTTGTAACGTCCTGCATCGACGTGTTGCTGTTGACCAATGTGTAGCTGGTTGAGCTGGCGAGTTTCCCTGGAACGCTCTGCAAATTCTTCAGCGTCAGTTGTTAATTGATAGGCGTCTTCACAGAAATGCATAACAACCAGCATCGTCTAAGCTTCACGGCCGTAGAGAAGGTGAAATGGTGTAAATAGCAGTTTCTAGAACGACGTCACATAAGGCAAAATGCGATCCCAATTTTTTGTTGGACGTCGATGTACACAGAGATCATAATTGTGACTGTCTTATTTAGTAGCTCGGTGAGCCCGTCGCTCTGTGAATGGTAAGCAGTAGTCGTTCGATGCCTAGTGTTACTTAATCGGAAAACTTCCTCAATAAGCTATGCAGGGATCGCTGTCCCTGCGTTGGTTATCACTGTAGATAGAGCACCGTGGCGCAGAACATTGTGGCCCATAAAGAACTGCGCTGCCTCAGAAGCCGTGGCTCGTGGTATCACCTTTTTCTCAGCATAGCGTGTCAGATGGTCAGTTGCAACAATGATCAATTTGTCCGTCGGTCAATAAAGGAAATGGGACGAGAATGTCCATGCCGACTTGGTCAAATGGCTTGTGGGGTGGACCAATCGGTTCAAGTAATCAAGCCGGTTTGCTTGGTAGCGCCTTTCGACGCTGGCATTCACGACAGCTTTTAACGTACTGCTTCACGCTTGCCGAAAGGCCGGGCCAGTAGTGCGTATCGCTTACTCTGGCGAGCGATCGCAAGTAGTTTAGATGACCAGATATAGGCTCGTCATGACACGCGGAGAAGACTTCGTCTTGCATATCCTCGTGAACGACGAGGAGGTAAGCGCGGCTCGTAGATAGGGCATTTTTCTTGTACAGGACATTGTGTCGGAGCCAGAAAAACGTCATGACGCGAGATAGATGGCGGGGTATAACGGCACTACGATCCTCTAAATAGTCGATGAGTGGTCGTTCTCTTTATGTTCTCGGACTAGCTCGCTGGATTTCGCGCCGACCGGTTGTGCCCCCGCGATCTCCGGCGACAGCGCAGCTCTGGCCGACAGGCTCACACTACGCCATCTCCTGACGCTGACAGAAACTCTCGCCGAGTGGTGGCCCTTCCTCGGACTCCTGTGACCGTGTCCACCTTAAGTATGTTCTCTTTACTTCATTATGTGGCTGTCTCTGCGCTTCACTCTCTCCTTCTGTGCTCCCCATCTCTACTTCTTTGCATCTTATGTTTTGATACCTCCTTACCCGCACCCCTCGTGAGCTACTGTTGAGGTGTACTCCCCCTGAGAGACAGTTACAGGGCTCACTTTTATCATCTTTTCATTTTAAAATCACTTACTCTTCATCCTCTCGTGGCCGTCTTCTCAAGTTCGATGAGCTAAGGGTGCCCAGGAAACCATCATCGTTCTCTTCTTCCGGACAGGCTAAATGTATGGGTGCACGCGGCAGTGTATCAGCGTCTTCGTGCTTCCGTCCAGACTTATAGACGATGGTCACATGAATTTTCGTAGACGCAAGCTCCACCGGGGCCAGCCGTCCTGAGGGATCACGTATGTTCACCAACCAGAAGAGGGCATGGTATCCGTCGTCACTTTGAATGACCGACCACAGAGGTATGGGGGAAACTTGGTGATCGCCCATACTACTGTGAGACGCTCTTTCTGTGTGGTCGTGTAATTCACCTCGGTACGGGACAGTGAGCGGCTGGCATAGGCTATGACTCGTTTTTTTGCCGTGTTGAAACTGGACGAGTACTGCGCTTAGGCCGATGTTACTGGCATCAGTGTGTGCCTCTGTGTAAGCATCATCCTCAAAATGCGCAAGAGTGGGGACTGACTGCATCCGCTGTCGTATTTTGGGAAAAGCAGCCTGTTTCTTGGTAGCCCATAAAAACGGTGTGTCGTCTCATGTAAGGTAGGTCAAGGATTCAGCTATCTTCAAAAACCCTGTGATAAATCGTCGATAGTAGGCGTACAACTCCAGAAATTGTCGAAGAGCCTTTTTGTCTGAGAGATGATTTAGACTCCAACCAGAAGTTTTGAAGAATCCCGACGTTTCGAAACCGACTTGGTTCCTTTCTCAGGGGTGACTGCGGAGGCTACGTACCAGCGGCGTCTTAAGTGCACTGACAGGGTTGATAATGACCCCCCCCCTCTCTCTCTTTCTCTCGTTTTGCCATGGAGCGCAGTCCGTGTGTATACAGTAGGGGAAGGGTTCCGAGAGAGCAGTTGATGTTATGGGCTGTCCTCTGTATGTGCCACGACTCAAGTAACAACCTTCTTCCCAGTTTGGCTCACTTTCAAGGATGGACGTCGCTTCGAAATTGATCTGGTGATCCAACGTCTCAGCATTTTCGGCGACTGCGCTGCGCTCTTGGTAGAACTTCCGCACATCGTTGGCGTGTTGCTTCAGTCGTTCCGGTAGGTTTTTCGTCTCGCCGATGTACGACGAGAGGCAGTAGGCGCACGGAATTTCATAAACGACACCGAGAGCCCTGTGCATTGTTGGACGGCCTTTCAGGGGGGGGGGGGAAGAGGCGGCTCAGCGTACACGAAGGCACATGCGCCTTGCGAACCCCTTCCTTCTTGAAGATCCGCGCCAAACTCTGACTGGTTCCCTGAACGTATGGAACCGGTACGCGATTCGGGGGGGGGGGGGGGGCTGCCAATCAACGTTGATTGGGGTTTTCATATCCGTACGTGCGTGGCTACGGACGTGCAACTAAATATGCCGATTGTTCAGCGGGATAACGTTTACGTGGTTCATGTGCCTGGCTTGGATGACATCACCACCTATCGGATGGTTAAGAAGTGAGAACAGTGAAAAGGAAAAGAAAATATGTCTGCCTGTGTCAGTCAGCGCGCGAAGCATTGTTACAAGTTTATATTAGTAATAATAAAAGTGAATAAGTATGGACCACGCACAAAAGGCGAAAAAATTTATGTTGCCAATTTCTTTACATCAGTCTTGTAGTTAGGCTTAGACACGTTCAAAACGGGAAGCCATCTCATAAACTACGCCAAGCTATCCGCAATACTCGGTCCTCGAAGCTAAGTGAAGGCAACGGAAGCCACTTTAAACAGTCGTATGCAGCGAACAAAGTGAATCTTTCAACAACCACGCCAAAATCACTTCGAAGTGGGTGTCCGAGAGCGCCGCCATGTTTTACGTACACTACGTGCACCTACGCTAACACGGTAACGTTAAATCTCGTGCGCGTTCGGTCACCGGTACGGGTAAGGTACTTACCTGCGCATGCTTTGATCCCGCTATCATGGTACACCCGGTATGCCGGTAAATGAATGTTTATCACCTGCTTGAAAATCTAAAGTTTAGCACAGTGGAAAAAAAATAGGTCCAGATATTTTTCATGAAACGCGTGCCTTATTTTATACTGTGAAGCATCAATCGCTATGTTTATTTAGAAATGCAGCCAGGAATATTGCAGGAAAACGTGCAATTTTATTGGCTGTACGAATTTAGCGTCGAGGTACAATAAAATCGCGGGTCTATCAAAAAGTGGCACGCCTGAATGCATCCCTATGGGGAAAGGGTCATGTGCTTTCGCCCCTGTACATACGTAAATTGTGGGGTGGCAGCAGAACAGGCGAATGGCCTCTGCATGGTGTCACGTTGGTCCTCGAAATCTCGACAGTAGCTAGTTTGTTAATGTCATGCTCAATTGAAAAGCACTCGAAATAAATCGGTAGAAATTTGGGCTTTGTCTCGTCTGTTCGTTTCCATGTCGTCTTACACGGTGATATTTTCAAAACGGCGCATAATCATGGCTCCCACGACGGGAGGGACAAGCGGTTGGGTTAAAAGTCCCAGACTTACTCGGGCTCTGAGAGCCCCCGTAGTGGAGCGGATCCATGTGGTTTCAACCTGATGTATGGCTCTTTATCATGCACTGGAATCGCATGGTGCACGGGTATCAAGCATTTAGCCTTTATCGAAATGCGACCCCGTGGCCGGGATTGAACCCGCGACTTACGGGTCGGTAGCCAAGAACCACGTGAATCTAATGTCTTCAAGAAACTGCTCGAGCACGCGAATTTGAGAGTGACACATCAGTGAAGGAGTTGGCATGTAGTCGTATATATGGCAGTCACCCTAAACCACCTGCAGGCGGGGTTTAAGTTTCGAAAGTGCAACCTATGTCGACGCAATACAATACTCTTTAATGAAAACTACGCGACGAAACATTTTAAGAAGATAAACACAAAAAAGTGTTCAAGGGCTGCGGCGCTGAGTCAGGGTGGAGCAGTCTGATCAGGGAAGGCACGTGGCCGCGGCCAACGAAAGAGCAGTCAGGGAAGCGCTCGCTGCAGGGTGTTGAGGCCGTAGCACGCATGTAGTATCCCGCTGCCGAGCAGCGCGGTCTGAAAAATGGGAAAACACTAAAGTTTCATGTCAGTACCGGCGTCGACGTTATACTTTGTGCGGATCAGGTAAAATTTCGGAAGGGTGTCGAACCTATTTTATGGCATGTGTAAGTATATACAAAAATCGCCGTGAAGTGAAACCACGTGATTCCTTACTACAATGCAAATATCGTGTTGAATGCTGGGAACCGATCGCGCGACAAGCATGTTTCTGCGAGAGAAGCAAGCTTGGCAACAGTATACGGCTGATAGTAAAAGCGAGGGATGTGGCGCATTACTGGCTAAGACGTGAGTGCTACACCAGAGGGTGAGTCATACAAGGAGGTTGATTGATTTGTGGGGTTTAACGTCCCAAAACCTCCATATGATTGAGAGACGCCGTAGTCGAGGGCTCTGGAAATTTCGACCACCTGGGGTTCTTTAACGTGCACTCAAATCTGAGCACACGTGCCTACAATATTTCCGCCTTCATCGGAAATGCAGCTGCCACAGCCGGGAATCGAACCCGTGACTTGCGGGTCAGCAGCCGAGTACCTTAGCCACTAGACCACCACGGCAGTGCGTCATACAAAGAGGGAGAATGTATAATTTAAAACGTTTTGTCTGTATAGGCCATTTGGGGATTTTTTTAAATTTAATGGGTAGGGAAAGATACCAAAACGTTAGCAACAAAGATGGTGTTTCATACGTTATCGTTGCGAATAAGCCTCTTTCGCTAAAATAATGTCAAACGCCGTGGCGGACTAAAACTGTGTCTTGCGACAAACGTCAGCGTAAGAACTTTCTGAATGAGGCCCAGTGGCATGTGGCCCGAGCACAAGAAGAGGTGGAGACTACAGAGAAGACGATGACGAAATGTAGTGATTAAGTAATTGCTCAGCCCGAGATCCTTATAATATATTACCAATAGCATACAATAGGCTTGATCAAAGGCAGCACTTTTACAATACTCTCCTACGCTCGATGTTTGGAATATATCTTTAGTGGCAAAAGGGTTTTTCACTGTTCCTAAGACTCAATCAAAGTGCTCTCTCCCAATTAATTAGGTAGCCATTCATGTTTAATTTACGCAAATTACAAAAACTCATAAAAGAGTGAAATTGTGACGCTGCCCTAAACGTAATCAGTTTTCACACCGTTACCACTTGACTAAGCATGGAGACGCCCTTAGGTACTCACCCCCGTGATATTCCTGAACCGCAAGCTGTACCTTCTGTCGACGCCGTAAAACACGGCGCATCCCACAAGGAAGAGCAGGCCGGCCGTGCAGTGGTACAGCGAGTACTGGGTAGAAGAAACGAAGCGTGAAACCATATATTTGACGGCGCAGCAGGATCGCTGCAGCATTTATTTGCTTCATGAAT
Organism: Rhipicephalus annulatus; assembly: GCA_013436015.1. Taxonomy (NCBI): domain Eukaryota; kingdom Metazoa; phylum Arthropoda; class Arachnida; order Ixodida; family Ixodidae; genus Rhipicephalus; species Rhipicephalus annulatus. The sequence goes on along the minus strand of WOVY01006374.1, from coordinate 5,069 downwards.
GATTCACATGTGCCAGTGAGCGTTACAAAAATATCACAAGTACAGTAAATATCAAAATGACAAATACGTGTGCTGATAATAGAAGCAAAGTAGCAAATTGGGCCAGTTGGAAAATAAGACCAAGCTCATCAACATCGTCGCAAAAAAAAAGAAGAAAAAGAATGACACGAAAACGCGTGGAAGTGCACGGCGTACTTCCTTGCAGTTCCGAGTCGTCTTTTTTTTGCGCTAACTTGACGGGCTATATAGAAGTAGGTAAAATGAAAAAGACCAAGTAGATAAAGATCTGAAGAGTGACGCACGTAGAGAGTTTGCTGAAGGTGGTTCTGGGTGGAAGGCGAAGCCACGCCCGAGATGAAGACGAGAGTGTTGTTGAGGCAGTATACGTGAAGGCGAGCAGGAAGACTGCATGCGCGTACCACTGGTACGTCCCGCTGTGCCCCATCAGCAGGTACAGCACCATCACGGCGGCCGCGCCCAACTGCGCAGCGGACAAACGCGGACGCAGTTCGCTCTCTTCGTCCGAAAACACACATCACGGAGCGCATGTTTCGGCTGATCCGCGAGCCAGGCTAATGTAAAAGTAAATCGTGGGAGCAAAGAGCGTTGACAAACGTACTATTGAAATAATAAAGGAAAACTGTAATTAACTATGCTAAACTAAGTAACACCATGAAGCTTCAATTCCATTACACGAGTTATATGTTAAAATGCGATCACGCACTGTTGCCATACTCTACCAATGAGTTTCTGCATCCGTGTCATGAACGCTTCCTAGCTGACGCAGGTGAGTGATATCCTGATATCATATTAAAGCTTCGAGCGAAAAAAGTTCTTACGGTCTCAAGAGCTGTCAATATTCCATGCGTTGTGGTGATGTACTCCGGACTTGGTTCGAGTCGCATAGCTGTCACTCCAGAACCGATGGGTTCTTCTGCCTTGCGCTCGACATCCCCAACAGCCTACAGAAGGGTTGTATCGGCTTGGTTAAAGACAGTGTCTCGATTAACGTTAATGCACTCATGAACATGAAAATATCCCGTGGTTGGTCACTTAGGTTATTTGCACACAGCATTTAGTGGTGTTAACGACATGTGGGCACAGTATATGGCCAAAAAAGTGCAGCGTACGCCACAGCAAGCTAAAAACTAAAGCACCTTGAAATTCTTAAGCGTGCACGTGGAGCGTATGCATGTACGGCTGAATACACATCTAGCTGAGTGCCTAATTCACGGTGAGAAATACGAAAACAGGGGGTGGGGGCAGAAGCTGATGCTTAGAGAAGTCGACTTGTATTTTTTAAGGCTGGCAGCATTAAAGAAAAGTCCGCTGGTCGGCTTCTACACCCACCACCTGTTTTCGAATTTCAACTCACAAGCTTCCATCTTACTCTTTTTGTTGTTCTTTTGGAATTCGCAGTCAGGAATCCGCGCATCGCAGAACTGCACGCGCAATCGTTAATTCTCTCGAACGCTGGTATCCCTGCGGCTTCAACAAAAACGAGCAGCGAATGATTGCTCACACAAGACGAAATCGTTCAATCAACTCCGTCAACCGCGAAAAGAAGGAAATGAGTCCTCGCTTACGCTTTCCTTTGCAGGAACGGCTTTTCCGACGGGAGATGCTTGCAAAGGCGCAGCGGCCATAGTCGATGACTTGCTCCTGCCGAGGAAGAGTCGCATTCGGTGTCACGAGCAGGCTGGAGCGTGGCGCGCGGTACTCGAGGAACAAGAAAAGAAGAAAACAAAGAGTCGTTTTGTAAATAATTGCATCGAGTGACAGTTGCAAGAAGTTTTGAATTATATATATAATAAATAAACTAATATAATAAATAAACTATTTAAATATAATAAATAAACTAATCCGGATTCTCTGATCTCTAATAGTGTCAATTGTATAGTAATATATAAAAGGGCGGGTTCTTTTTTCTCTTGAGCGTCACTTTTGAAAAAGTAAGCACTGTAGCCTATATCTTTCTTTTAAATAATCAACAGGCATAACATACTTTCCTACTGAAGCAGTAAATAGTTCCCGGATAATAACGCCCATTCTAACGTCCAGATAATGCTGAAAGAAGACCTTTGAATGGTGGCCTTTGAATTTCCGCGGAATTGTACGAAAAAATGTACAGGTTTTCAGTCTCGCTGAAATTATAGCATGAATGGGGAAAGAGTGACACAGAGACTGCGCGAATGAAAAGAATGCATATACGTTCGCATTTGTTCTATCCTCTACTTCACAAGTCATGCAAATAATTTGCGACAGATTTCATCTATAGATCTTTTTGTTTCTTGTCTGATTCATTGGTGTGAGTGTGAGGGAATAATTAATTCAATCATCATCGTCACAACATCGAATGACCTTTAGGAGGCCCTTTTTTTGTTTGACACATGCCACAAGGACGTTGGTCTGCATATAAACAGATATGTTTAGTTCCTCCAGGATGATAATCAGTGTATTTTCCGCGCTAATCCTTTTTCATTCCTTTGTTCCTCAAGATTTTCTGAGCGCAGTGTAAAGGGGCCACTCACCACCCCACGTTCAAAAACGAGGGGGTTGTTTTCTCCCCTCATTCGCCAACACGAGAGATCCTCCGCATTCCTGATAGTTACGAGCTTTTATATTGGAAAAGACGCGCGCGCTGAAGACCATTGACAATTTAGGTGACATAGAGTGAGGTGGTATCGTATCAACCGATACTCGCGTATCGCGACAGCCTTCACGGACCATAATCGTCAGCTGTTCGAAGTGCACGCAATAGACTATCAAAACTTCAAGCAAAAACTTTTGCCCCTTTTACCAAGGTTTACCATGCCCCGGAAACTCAGCGCTGTTTCGGCTACAAAAACATGCACGCTTGTAGCGGTTGCCGGGCATCTTAGGATCAAGTTTAAAGGTGTGAGGTTCATTTGAATGGTCGCATTTATTAGCTTTCCCAAGTTATTACAAGTGAAAAAATCAATATTCCTGTAAAGAAGTTCTCTTTTGTTTAAACGTCTTTTATTCCACGCCACGGTGGTCTAGTGGCTAAGGTACTCGGCTGCTGACCCGCAAGTCGCGGTATATTACCGGCTGCGGCGGCTGCATTTTTGATGAAGGTGAAAATGCTGTTGGCCCGTGTGCTTAGTTTTGGGTGCACGTTAAGAACCCGAGATGGTCAAAATTTCCGGAGTCCTCGACTACGGCGTCTCTCATAATCATGAGGTGGCTTTGAGACATTTAACCCAACATAGTAATCATTAAATGTTTTTTCCTAAACATTATTTTGTGAATTTAGATGAGGCGAAGCACGGGAAGTGATTGACTTGCGTTCGGAGCTCTTGCCTCCGCTCCTTCTCGCCCCTCGCTCACCGATATTGGAAGTTGGATTACGCTCAGTTATCTCGCTCGGTTCGCGTGTCAACTACGGAAAAGATAAATACAGCAAGTTGTGGCGGGCAAAGAACATAAGCCACAGTGAGCTACTCCGAACACGTCAACCATGCATTCGTCGAAGATGGCTTAATCGGGCAACACGTCTCTTCCGTGGCTGTGCGGTGTACTAACCCGGGGCTTTACTGTGTCTCGAAAGTTTTCCGGCGTTTCCTAAAGGCAACGGGTGAGCACAAGAATTTGGACCTATAGTTTGAGCAGGTATTGGTTTTGCATGATTACATATATGAGTAAACCCAGTTCTCTGCAAGCCTGACTGGACTGACAGAAGTTCAGTGCCGCTTGACTAATGGTGAAGGCAGCATGTAAGCTCCAGTTACGAAAATGCATTTATTGAAATGTTTGGGTTCGAGTTGGCTCAGCTGCATAGTTTTAGATTGTTTTACTTTTGGCGTGTAGTTCAAATTATGTAAAGTTATTATAGGCTACGTTCTGCTCAAAAATCTGTTGTAGCTACGGTTTAGAAATTCTTCAGTCTTTACTTTCAATAGGGCCATTCAAATAAGCGTGATGGACTAAATGCTTCTAACATTATTACAGAGAAGTCTATGGAGGCAACGTTTTCACAAGTAAACTTTTCTTTGTACAGGCAACTCTGTTGCCCTGACGAAGACAAATCATTCTTGCTGAAAGAGTTTCCAGCGACGTACTTTCTCGAAGAATTTCCGATCGCTTCAAAGCTCTCAATGCTTCTGAACTTCGTTCATGTTTGGTACTCAGGTTCTGTGAGGAAACTGTGCGCGCCATCATAAGAAACGTGATTGAGTCAAATACGACGTGTCCTACTCGCAATGATTGATAAATTTCACATTGGTTCGGATGCTGTGGATTTACCTTTTGCTCATCATGTCCGCATGTCAGTTGTAAAATAAAGCAGCTCTTATAGATTGACCCTCTGACACTACGTGTGTCTGTTTTTATAATACAAAGCGTGTAATAGGAAAGTTAATTTCATTCGTTCCGATCGGGTTTTGTCTTACTGAGAAATCAGTCAGCTTAACTCTCGCCTCTTCAGTAAACACGAACAAAATTAAAAGAAGATCAGCGAACTTTATGGTCGCATTGCCCAAGCTGCCAGCAGACCCGAAAAGAGGCACGAATGCATTCCGCTTAGCATGAGAAGTGGGAAAGGAGGGCGTCCGCAACAGCCAACCTCCTTTCGAATTGTCATCCTTGCCCTCTATTTGGGGAACCTCACTAGTTACTTCATGAAGAATTTTTCTGTTCGTGATTTATTTCTAGTAGGATGCCCGGCAACCGCCAATGGTAAAGGCGGCACTGCCATGATCGACAGCGAATACATGCGAGGTACAGGGAGTTTCCGCCCCCTTTTCTAACTCCATCGGCATCATTGGTTCGACGAAAAAAAAAGTTTTGAGAGAAAAAAATAAAAGTTGCCAAAGTAGAGGATGCCATAAAACATGTTAAATCCATGGAAAGTCTCCAGGATTGAAGGCTTTCACAACCACTGTTTACAAAGAGTTTAAAGACGAGATCAGCCCTACTTGGACAGTTTCTATTTATTAAAGCGTATAAAGTAAATAGATTGCCTCTATTATACCGGTCATCCCTCAACAAATCTCATTCCCAAAGCAGAGGATGTACGTAAACTCAGATAAGTTTCAGCGTATCGACCA